>JAODAL010040580.1:0-36757 GCA_025379985.1 Phyllomedusa bahiana
AAACAAACTATGAAGGGGGCAAGGTGGATATACCCAACAGTCACGGTGTAATGGGTAAAAAAGAAAAACCCCTATCAAAAATGTATCTGATAAAAAAAGGGTGGAGTTTTGCACCCTAACAAAGAGCCCTTTTGCATTTACTAGAAATGATGTTTTTTCCCAATTTTTTTCACCCTGCCCAATATCCAGGAAAAAAATTTCAATAGCAAACTTTTAATAATAAAGAAAATACCACATAAAAATGTCTACACTAATTTTGGGTGAACTTTTTTCCAGTGTTTTTTAATAGAAAAGACTTGTCGGGTGTTCGGCCCCCCCCCCCCCCCGGCTCCCCCCCGGCCGTGAATTTTAACATTGGTAGTTTCTGCTTTAAAATTCTCTAGCTAACTACATAAAAGGGTCAAACCCCTAACCCCTAACTAAATTGGAAGGATCACAGCAAATAAGTAAGGTTTTTTCCTGTGCAAAAATAATAATTTTCGCTGGGGCTTTTGGCCACGGGCAGAACGCGGGGTCCTACCCCCAAAGAAAACCGTTTAAGACACTGAGGCTGAAACAGGAAACGCTGTTCTTTTTAAAAACAAAAGCCCAAGTGTTTTTTCCCCAGCCAATCGCAACCAACACATCCCATCATAAAGCGAAACACACACCCTCCCCCTGCTCTATTCTGTAATCGGGTTTTTCGGGGGCCCCCCAAAAATTTAAACAGGAAGCCCAAAAAAAGGGGGGGGTTTTAAAATAGATGATGCCCCAGATTTTAACCTTAATTGGGGGCAGGGATCGGGAAATTTTTCCCGATAACCATAAAAACCTTGCCAAATTTCAATTTTGTCGATAAAAATCGCTCAACATTTTTTAACGGGAAAAACAAACACTATCTGCTGTAAAGAATATACAGAAACATTCTCCCAGGTTTATGTCCCAATAGGCAGTATGGGACATTCAAGATGTTTGTAAGGGGTGTAGAGGTGTTGTTAATTGTAATACATCCAAAACTAAAAATTAAACTCAGTAGTCTGCAAAAAGCCAATCCCAACAGACTTTTCTTAAAAACTGCTCGGGATTTGCTCCCATCTCCAGAATGTACCCTTGGGAAAATTTGTTTTTTTAAACTTGTGAAAAAAGGAGGGTTCTTAAACAAGTACATTAAAAATTTTTTTATTTTTTCCCTCCCCGTAAAATAATTAATAAGGGGGGAAAAACCTTTTTTCCCCCACATAGTCTGCCAACTTTGAGAAAAATAAACTCCCACTTGGTAAAAAGGCTATTAGGGTGGAAATGTCTGGAGGTGAGGCAATCAACAGTCGATATATTGCTGTTATCAGGTCCTTCATAGAAACCCCTGACCTACATTTTTTTTTTCAAATACTGTCGGTTCTGACACTATTTCCATATTGAGAACTGTCCTTAACCTGCAAATACTTGCAGATAAGAGTAATAACAATTATGTAGAATACAGTATCTTAACTAAATCTCTAAAAAGGAAACTTCTTTTTTTTTCTTAGATTCAGTCTGCAATATCTGCTACCCAAAGTAAACTAGCCTCAGAACAAGGTTTAATTTTATGGTCTGTTAGGTTATCAAGAAACCCAGTCATCATTGTGGGTCTATTACTTTCCCCATGGCATATCAGCCTTTCTGTTAACCCCCAAGGCACACTAGCCTTTTATATTTATCCTACTTTTGTAATAGTCTTTCAACTACTCGTGTCTTGTTGCCCACTGAGGAGTTCTAATGAATGAAACGTGTCTGGACTTTTGTTATTATAAGGAGTTTATGTACCCTAGTTCTTTTCTTCTGAACTAGAATAGGGTTTTTGTAGGGAATATTAGGTGTTTTTGTTGTGGGATCTCCCTTTTTAGGGCGCTCATCCTGCTAAAGGTCAAATTTGGGTTACTTGGTAGGGATATTGTAGTGGTTATATTCTCTATTGATTCCCTTAGCCCTGTTCACTCTGGATTGCTGTGATTGCTTTGGAGCAGGGGCGTAACTACAGGGGAAGCAGACGAAGCAGCTGCCCTGGGGCCCGTGCTCTTAGGGGGCCCGTGCCCCGGGGCAGCTACTGAAATGTCTGCTCTCCCGGTAGTGAGGCTCCTGCGCCCTCCGGCAGCAAACATAACCGTTCACTGCCGGCGAACGCGGAGCTGCGGGGCCCGGCACATACCGCCTCTGAATGTCTGGGCCTCAGGCCCGAGCGCTCAGACGCAGGACCGCACGGCTGGCAGGCGCTGGCGCCGGCCCACAGTGCTGATGGAGGCTGCGCGATGACGTCATATCATGGTGAAGCCCGCGCTGAGACTGCCCGGGAGCTGCAAGGTAGCATGGAGCTGGTAAGTAAGTGCTTTCTTATTTTATTTTTTTAATATTAATGAATCCTGTCCTGCCTGTATATGGCCCCTACCTACCTGCCTGCCTGCCTGTATATAGCCCCTGCCTGTATCTTTCCCCTACCTATCTACCTGCCTGTATATAGCCCCTACCTACCTGCCTGCCTGTATATAGCCCTACCTGCCTGCCTGTATATAGCCCCTACCTACCTACCTGCCTGTATATAGCCCTACCTACCTGCCTGCCTGTATATAGCCCCTACCTACCTGCCTGTATATAGCCCTACCTACCTGCCTGTATATAGCCCTACCTACCTGCCTGCCTGTATATAGCCCTACCTACCTGCCTGCCTGTATATAGCCCCTACCTACCTGCCTGCCTGTATATAGCCCTACCTGCCTGCCTGCCTGCCTGTATATAGCCCCTACCTACCTGCCTGCCTGTATATAGCCCCTACCTGCCTGTATATAGCCCCTACCTGCCTACCTGTATATAGCCCTACCTACCTACTTGCCTGCCTGCCTGTATATAGCCCCTACCTACCTGCCTACCTGTATATAGCCCCTACCTACCTGCCTACCTGTATATAGCCCATACCTACCTGCCTGCCTATATATAGCCCCTACCTACCTACCTGCCTGCCTATGTATAGCCTCTACCTACTTGCCTGCCTGTATATAGCCCTACCTACCTGCCTGCCTGTATATAGCCCTACCTACCTGCCTGCTTGTATATAGCCCTACCTACCTGCCTGCCTGTATATAGCCCTACTTACCTGCCTGCCTGTATATGGCCTCTACATACTTGCCTGTATATGGCCCCTACCTGCCTGCCTGTATATGGCCCTACCTACCTGTCTACCTGTATATAGCGCTACCTACCTGCCTGCCTGTATATAGCCCTACCTATCTGCCTGCCTGTATATAGCCCCCCCAAAGCCCTGCCTGCCTGCCTATATGTAGCCCCTATAGCCTCCCGAAAGCCCCGCCTGCCTACATATATGGCCCTATAGCTACCTAAACCCTACCTTCCTACCTCTATGGCCCCTATACCCTCCCTGCCTGTCTATATGGGGCCCTATTCCTAAACCCTGCTTGACTGCAATTATGGGGCCCTATAGCTTCCTAAACCCTGCCTATGTGGGGACCTTATTGCCTACCTAAACCTGGCCTATCTGGGGCTCTCTATAGTCTACGTAAACCCTGCCTGACTAAATGGACCCTATATAGCCAGGGGGGCAGGGAGTGAGGTGCTGGAAAAGTGAGGCTTCTAAGATATTTGTGTCTTAATCTGCAGGGACAAGTGGCCGGGAGCAGTCATCATGGTGGTCTGGACAGATGCAGAACAAAAGGGAAAGTCAACGAATTATCAGAAATGTCACCTGTGAGTCACAAGATGTAACTACACTTTAATCACTTATATGTCTACAGAGTCTATGTATACTGTTATCTACCACTATATGGTCACTATATGGTGGTTATATACAGTCTGCAGAGCCTGTGTACATTAGTATATACCACAATATGGTCACTATATGGTGGTACTATTGGTCTTTTGTATGCTGATCAGTAATACTGTAGAGTATTATTCAGTCACTATGTGGTGGTAATTTGTGGTTGTGTTCTGGCGGTATAATCAGGTCCATATGTAGCAGCATTATTGGTAATGTTGGTTTTGGTAAAGTTTGGTAGCAGTATGATAGTGAGAAGTATGGTGAGGTTATTTGCTCCTTGTATTATCTACATTATCGAACTGCATGTTCTAGTAAATGTTCGTGGTCGGGGAGATAATTTTCTGGACCCCTGGGGACCCAGGACAAACAGATGATTGGTCAACCTTGGAGAGTCTATATATTTTTATTGTATAATTAATAAAAGTCATGTTAGAACTGAGCTGTCAGAACTGCCCAAAAAATCAATTTTGGAAACATTCTTAAAAAGTTTAAACTTTGTTAATAAATGTATAGGCCTTCTAACATCCTTAAAGGGGTTGTCTCACTACAAGGATTGCTTTTTATGCTAAAAATCTTGCAAAAACAAGTCACTTTGCATTAAATAAATATCCATTAACAGTGTCCTACTTATTCCTAGATTTCCCCTCTCGTATGAGCTGCATCGGCTCCTCAGGTCGCTATAGCTACAGACCTGGCTTCTACTGCAGCCTAGTAGAAGCCAGTAAACACGCCCCTGAATTCAAAATGAAACCAAGAAAACAGGACTGAGGTAAAACGAATCGATGTAGTGAGACAACCCCTTTAAAAATGTAAAGGATGTTTAACAAATGATGCCAATATATAGTAGACATTTGGTAAATGGTAGCTATGAACAATTTTAAGTGGCATGGATATATGTTTTACAAACAGAAAATGTCAAATTTTGAAAAATATTGTTTGATTTTTGGTATTTTTCACAAAAACTAAAAGAATGTGTCCAATACAGTGTGCTACTAAAATCAACCTTTAGAATTATTTGGATAAGTAAAATCATAACAATGTGCTTTGGCAGGAAGGGGATTTAACAGTTTTGGTTTATTTATGGAGTCACTTTCTATTAGGATATGAGCATCTAAAAGGTCTTGTAAAATACTTACAGTATGCATTATAAAAGCATATTTAACCTCTTCCCAACGTTAGACATATGGATATGTCATGGTCTGTAAGAGGCTCCTGGAAATTTATATACCTATGTGTTCAGTACATCGAGTGGGCTCAGAAACTGAGCATGCATGATCGGCATAGGGAACCAGCTGTATATTGTAGTAGTGATAATGGCTAGGGCCGGATTGATTAACCTCTTAGATTCCACAGTCAACTGTGACTGGACATTTAAAGTGAATGACAGATGGAATGGACTACCTCGAATTCCAACGGCACCCTGCTGTGCGGTGCTGGAGTTCCGATACTTCCTATGACAGCATGAAAATCACGGGGCTGATTTGGATGCTGACTCTAGATTTCCCTGAATGTGCCTCGGAATCAGCATTAAATCTGACTATAATCCATCCTACATTGTTTGTAATGGAAAATCAGTGCACACGACACTGATTTATTTTTAAAATGGCCTGGCATGGTGATTGAAAGTTATACAATAAATGTCACTGAGCAAGTCTAGTCCACTATAGGAAAAAAAAACACTGCCAGGATTCCTGTATTTATCCAGCCTCCCAAAATCCTTGATAAAAAAATGATTAAAGATACATATGAACCTTAAAAATGGTACCAATAAAAATGTGAACTCATGCTGCAAAAAACAAGACCCGCATAGTAAATTTTCATGTCATTTTTACTGCACGGCGAACGTTAAAAAAAAGAAAACCAAAACACAATGGCAGAAATGCTGTTTTTTTTTTTTTATACTTTCATGGTCCAATGCAAACATTTTTTTACAAAATCTGTGACACACCCTAAAGCCCAAAATGCACAATACCTCTAGTTGAATTCCCCGTGGATGCCGAGTTCAAAATGGGAAAAGAGATAACATTCGAGTTGTGAAAAAAATTAAGTCTTCTTTATTCTTCCATAAAACTTGCGATGTTTCAACTCATAAATGCTTGGTAAAGACCCCTATGAGTTGAAACGTCACAAGTTTTAAGGAGGGATGAAGAACATTTTTACATTTTTCTCCACCTGTTGGATGCTGTCTTTTCTTCATTTGATTGTGATTTAAAGTTTGCTCCATGATTCAAGAGCTGGCATACATACATCCTGATATGGTTTTGCTATTTTATGCTGGATTCCAAAATGGGTTGACTTCTGGAAGGTTTCACTTGTACTGGTTCTTTGCGGACTTTGTAAATGTCCTGTTAATAGCTATTGTTACAGTAAAAAATGGATTAAAATTGAAAATCTGCAAAAGTAAATTTTTTATATTTAACCTCCACTTAGAGACAGACATCCTAAATGTTTTTTCAATACATTAAGGGGTGAAGATTTTTAAATGATGTCATTTATGCGGGGGTGTCTAACATACAGGCTCCTCAAAGCCACGTCAGAACTGGACTTGTGCCTAAAAAATGTAAAAGCCCACTACTGTCCTTAAAAGTAAAGACAAACTATAAGGAAGATGTATGGTAAATGCTAGTTGTAAACTATTTTGTGTGATATAACTGTCTGTCTTTCATGCATACATTTTTGAATTTTAAAACTGTCTCACAACTGATATTTTTCACATGCATACAAAAATAGTATTGACCAAAATATATTACTTATTTTAAGCACAATGTGTCATGAGAAAACATTCCCTAAATCACATAGATAGGTAAAAGCATTAAAAAGTTATTTCCACATAAAGTAACGTCAGGTTAAAACAAGCTGTGTCATTAATAAGCTCGAAGGGGTTGTCTCACTCCATTGATTCATCTTACCTCAGTCCTATTTTCTTGGTTTCATTTTGAATTCAGGGACGTATTTATTGGCTTCTACTAGGCTGCAGTATTAGCGAGGTCTGTAGCTATAGCAACCAGTGCTGGCAGCTTATCATGAGAGATTGAACAGGTCTGTAGTTATAACGACCTTAGGAGCTGATGCAGCCCATCCAAGAGGGGATATCTCAGAATAGGTAGGGCAATGCTAATGGACATATATTGCAAAGTGACTTGTTTTTGCAAGATCTTTAATATAAAAAGCAATTCTTGTAGTGAGACAACCCCTTTAAGAGGTTTTCTCACCATAATGATTGGCTTTAAACATGGAGACAAAGGTAAATAAAGACTATTACTAAATACAGTTGAAACCAGAAGTTTACATACACTGTATAAAAAGACACATGTGCATGTTTTTCTCACTATCTGACATAAAATCAGAATAAACCATACCTGTTTAGGTTAATGAAGATTACCAAAATTATTTACATTTGCCAAATGTCAGAATAATAGAGAGAATTTTTTAAGGCATTTTTATTTCTTTCTGCTAAGTAAAAAGTTTACATACTGTACACTAGGATTACTATGCCTATGACATTTTGGGACAGACCATATGATGATGCCTTTGGAAGCTTCTGATAGGTTTATTGACAACATCTGAGTTAATCAGCACACCTGTGGATGTATTTCTTATGCAAACCAGAAACACACTGTTTCTGTGTGTAATTTCATGGGAAAGTCTAAAGAAATCAGCCAAGATACCAGGAAGAGAATTGTGGACTTGCACAAGTCTGGATCATCCTTGGGTGCAATTTCCAGATACCTGAAGGTGCCTTGTTCATCTGTACAAACAATAATATGCAAGTACAAACAAGATGGGAATGTCCAGCCATCATACCGCTCAGGAAGGAGACGGGTTCTGTGTCTCAGAGATGAACATGCTTTGGTCCGACATGTGCATATCAACCCAAGAACAAAAGCAAAAGACCTTGTGAAGATGCTGACGGAAGCTGGTAAGATTGTGTTATTTTCCACCGTGAAACGAGTACTGTATCAACATGGGCTGAAAGGCCATTCTGCCAGCAAGAAGCCATTAGTTCAAAAGAAACATATAAAAGCCATATTAATGCTTGCAAATGCACACAGGAACAAAGACCTAAATTTTTAGAGACATGTTCTGTGGTCTGACAAAACTAAAATTGAACTGTTTGGCCATAATGACTATCGTTACAGTTCGAGGAAAAAGGGAGAAGCTTGGAAGCCTAGGAACATCAACCCAAGTGTGAAATATGGGGGCGGCAGTATCATGTTCTGGGGATGTTTTGTTGCAGGAGGGACTAGTACACTTCCCAAAATAGATGGCATCATGAGGAAAGAAAATTATTTGCCAATACTGAAGCAACATCTCAAGACACCAGCCAGGAAGTTAAGCTTGGGCGGAAATGGGTCTTCCAAACAGACAATGACCCAAAGCATACTGCCAAACTGGTTACAAAGTGGCTTAAGGATAACCAAGTCAATGTTTTGGAGTTGCCATCACAAAACCCTGATCTCAATCCTATTGAAAATTTATGGGCAAAGCTGAAAAGGTGACCTACAAACATGGCTCAGTTACACCAGTTCTGTCAGGAGGAATGGGCCAAAATTCCCACCAACTATTGTGAGAAGCTTGTGGAAGGATATCCAAAACATTTGACCCAAGTCATACAGTTTAAGGGCAATGCTACCAAATACTAATGAAATGTATGTAAACTTTTGACTTTGCAGAAAGTAATAAAAATGCCTTAAAAAATTATCTTTAAATATAATTAGAAAAAAAAAAATATTCTGGCATTTGGCATATCTAAATAATTTTGGTAATCCTAACTGACCTAAAACAGGAAAGGTTTATTCTGATTTCATGTCAGATAGTCAGAAAAACATGTATGTGTCTTGTCATATAGTGTATGTAAACTTCTGGTTTCAACTGTACATTGCTGTTCTAATTTTTCTTCAACTCAGAGCTAGAGCAGTTTTTATCTCCTGCTTGTTTATAAACCCTTCCCTTGTGTGTTCTAGAGCCCTGGAAATGGTGATGTCACTTCCTGCTCTGTGCAGCAAAGGAGCTTCTTTGTTTCTTACTGACAAAATGTAACCCTTTAGAATACTGTAGCCTTCTGCCTTGCTGTTAATACCCATCTATTACCCATGTCCCTCTAACTGGCTCAGCTAGGAATAGCAGGACTGAAATGCTAATCACTGCTGAAAAACCACACACAACTTAACCATGAAGAATACCCTTTAAAGGGGTCTTGCCACGAATTAAAATTGATGTGGGAAGTTTGTAAATCAAATAATAAACATTTTCCCCATTCATCATTATTAAAAATTCTGGACCGTTTTTGTTTTAGCTGCTCCTTTAGTGATCCATTGTTTACAGCTCTTCTCCAGGGCTGAGAGCTCCTCAGTTCTGGTCGCATATGCTCAGACATCACTTCTCCTCTCAGACAGCTACTGAGTGTTCAAACCACAGGTGATGTCATCCTACTCCCGTCCTGTGTGCTCCTTAGTAATTAGTCAAACAGTGCAAATAAATAAAAAAAATAAACCTCAATAAGGTATGTGCACTGATAAAGAGACAAAAAAACCACAGATTTGGTTCCTGCAGGGATTTGAACCGAGGACCATTGTGCCTGGAGGCAAAAGTTTTACCTCTGAGCTACAATGTAGCTACTTACAGTTCTACACATAAACAGACCTTTCTTTCACTAGAGAGAGGAAAGGCCTGGTGATGTCATCCTGCAGGGCCACATGATCTATAATTCAAACAATTCACACACGCCCTCTTCTGAGCAAACAGAGCTGAAGAGCTGGATGCAGGAGGTATGAAATGAGATCGTGGCAAAACCCCATTAACATTCTGGAACTTAAAGGGGTTGTCCAGTTTATTTTTATTAAATATAATGAGGCTACTAATAAAAAGAACATACATTTTCTCCCCTTTCCTTTCACCTCTGTTCCAGAACTGCCACTATCCACCATTTCATTTGCCTCTTCTGTGGACTTCTGCTTTTTGCAGTCAGTTTGAGACCACTGCAGCCAGTGATTGGCTGCAGGGTCATGTGCCATTACCAGGCATTAACATTTAAAACTGAATGGCTCAGAGCTGTGACCATCAATGGTATGTAACCGCTATGGCCAATCAGTCTCAAGTCAACCATAGCAGCTGGATGTCAACAGAAGAACTGGTGGAGACAGCGCTGGAGAGAAGATGAGAGGGGAAGTAAGCATGTTTTTTTCAGTTCTATTAGGGCCCCAGCAGCCTCAGTATGTTTAATAAAAATAAACTGGACAGTGATTTACTATTGTTTCATATATACTAATAATTTGCTAAAACCTGTCACATAAAAACTTACCCTGGATCACAAGTGTATGTGACCCTCGAACCATAAGAGAAGTTTTCAGTCTCCATCCGACCATGATCTATCGCTCCTGGGTGACCACATGATATGGCTGCAATGATAACAAGAAATAAGATTTATGCTATTCATTGTTTGTATTTAAACATACATAGGGGGACATGTATGAAAACTGTCTTTGGTCTAAGACTTTCTTTGTTGCCCATAGCAACCAATCAGATATATGAAATGAAAAGGGCGCTCTGATTGGTTGCTATGGGCAACAAGGAAAGTCTTAGACCAAGACAGTTTTCATACATGTGGCCCATATTTTTTCTAATTTTCTTTTCTTTCTACACAGTACATAGCATACAATTGTATGTATTGTATTGTAGTATAATTTATTTGAGGTGGTCAGATTCTAGAGTTTTCCAATGTAAATCAGAATTCTAATTTAGTTAAATTTTCAGCAGCAAACATATCTCGACACCTGACACTAAAAAAAATTCCATTCTTGTGGCATATAATTCTTAGAAGTTTTCTCCTGCTCTGCAGTCTTACAATCCCTTTCCTCTATTACTTGTATATAGTATATTCAAATAAATGAAAGAGAAAAGAGCTAGGATTCTGCACTGCCTTTTAAATAAACAAAAATATATACAAGGGGTGTGTCAGGTTGTTGTAGAAAGGACTTTATTAAAAAAAAAATGTAAAAGTACAACATCACAAAAAAAACGTAATAACAGGAGAGGACATAAAATAAAAGTAAACCAAGAATCTATGAAGCCTAGGAATGAAATAGAAGGCATAACCAACAAACCAAATGGAAGTCTTGGTGGTCAGAGAGTAAAACAGGAAACTGTAGCAAATACCAGGCAGGAATCAGAGTGTCCAGCAGTGTGTCCAGGAGAATGTCTAGAAGAATCTCAGCCGCCGTGGTCAAATGCCAAGCGGATCATCACAGTACCCGAAAGGTGAGTACTTTTTTTATTTTCTTAAAAACCATGCCTATACCTGCCTCTACATGCCTATGAGGGACATATATCTGCCTATACCTGCCTATGGGGGGGACATATACCTGCCTATACCAGCCTATACTTGCCTATCGAGGACATGTACCTGCCTATACCTTCCTATGGGGGACATTAAATTGCCTATACCTGCCTATACCTACCTATGGGGCACATTAAACTGCCTATACATCATACTTGCCAACTTTTGAAAGTGGTTAAGTGGGAGATTTGAAGGGGACAAAATTTGCATGACCACGCCCCCATCTTGTTGGTGAGCCAAGCCCCATCTGAAAAAGCCACACCTATTCCACCTAACTGTATAATGGCTCTGGGAGAAAGCTAAGTTAGGTTTTTGGCGTCACCCAGCTTTCCTGGACATTGGCTAGCCTTTTCAGCATCCAGGAGAGTTGGGAGATACCGCCAAACTGTGCCTGAACCTAAACCATTACATTACAATCAATATTTCTACCATACAGTGACCATATAGTGGTAGACACCTCTAGCCAGGTTGTTGCCCCCTTATAGCCAGGTAGATGCCCCTTTATAGCCAGGTAGTAGCCCTTATAACCAGGTAGCTGCCCCCTCTAGCCAGGTAGTTGCTCCCTCTATCCAGGTTGTTGCCTCTTATAGCCAAGTAGTGCCCCCTTATAGCCAGTTAGTACCCCCTTGTAGCCAGGTAGTGCCCCCTATAGCCAGGTAGTGTCCCCTATAGCCAGGTAGTGCCCCCTATAGCCAGGTAGATGTCCCTTATAGCCAGGTAGTGCCCTCTTGTAGCCAGATAGTGCCCCCTGAGCCAGGTAGATGCCCCTTATAGCCCGGTAGATGCTCCCTATAACCAGGTAGTGCCCCTTATAGCCAGGTAGTGCCCCTTGTAGCCAGATAGTGCCACCTATAGCCAGGTAATGCCCCCTTGTAGCCAGGTAGTGCCCCTTGTAGCCAGGTAATGCCCCTTATAGCCAGGTAATGCCCCTTATAGCTAATAAAAATAAAATAATAAAAACTACTTACCTCACCAGGTTCCCTGCAGTGCATCCAGCTCCAGAGATCTCCAGGGCCGGCAAAGGCTGCAGACCGAGAAAATCCAGTGTCGCAGGGGATGTGAGTACAGCCGTGTGTCACACCCTATGCGACACTGATGTGTATGTACAGTGCTCACCGAGCGCTGTACATACATGGGAGAAGGCGGGAGGGGAACGACCCCTCCTGCCTCCTCCTTGTACGAGCAGCTGCACTGAGTGTGCAGCTGCTGACTGTCTCTGCGCGGCCATTGTAAAGCGGCCATACAGAGTCAGTGAGAATTGTCGGGCGGGTGAGGCGGGCGGCGCGGCGCCCCCCTGGTGATGCTACCCTGGTGCTGCCTTTGTTTAAAGAACCCCTGCTGCCTGCTGCCATTTGCGGGAACCTCCCGCCAAAATCGGGAGAGTAAGCACATAGTTGCCAACTTTTGAAAATGGAAAAGCAGGAGATTAAAGAGGGCGGCGCGCTAAGCCAGCCAGGTAGTTGCCCCCATTGTAGCCAGCCAGGTATTGCCCCCATTGTAGCCAGCCAGGTAGTTGCCCCCATTGTAGCCAGCCAGGTATTGCCCCCATTGTAGCCAGCCAGGTAGTTGCCCCCATTGTAGCCAGCCAGGTAGTTGCCCCCATTGTAGCCAGCCAGGTATTGCCCCCATTGTAGCCAGCCAGGTATTTGCCCCCATTGTAGCCAGCCAGGTATTGCCCCCATTGTAGCCAGCCAGGTATTTGCCCCCATTGTAGCCAGCCAGGTATTGCCCCCATTGTAGCCAGCCAGGTAGTTGCCCCCATTGTAGCCAGCCAGTATTGCCCCCATTGTAGCCAGCCAGGTAGTTGCCCCCATTGTAGCCAGCCAGGTATTGCCCCCATTGTAGCCAGCCAGGTAGTTGCCCCCATTGTAGCCAGCCAGGTACTGCCCCCATTGTAGCCAGCCAGGTAGTTGCCCCCATTGTAGCCAGCCAGGTAGACCCCCCCCTCCTCCCGTTGTAGCCAGGCAGAGCCCCATGTAGTTAATAAAAATAAAATAATAAATTCCACTTACCTGACCAGGCTCCTGCCCGATCTCCTCAGCGACGCAGGGGGAATAAGAGCAGCCGCGCGTCACTTCCCCTGCGCCGCTGATCTGTGTGTAACGCGCACACAGACGCCGGACATACAGGGGGAGGAGGGAGCGCTCCCTCCTGCCTCCTCCCCGCTTAGTGAGACCGCGGGCGGGTGAGCGGACCCTGCGCCCGCTTCACCCGCCCGTGGGAACGGACCGGGCGGCGCCGGAGTAGCGCACCAGCGCTACTCCGGCGCCGCGGCCATTTAAAGGACCCCCGCCGCCTTCTGGCGGCGGGAGAAATGCCAACTCCCCCGGGAGGGCGGGGGGGGTGGACCCCAAATAGCGGGACCCCCCAGCCAAAAACGGGAGAGTTTGCATGTATGAGTTAGCATGTATGCTATACCTGCCTATACCAGCCTATGGGGGACATTAAACTGTCTATACCTTTCTATACCTACCTATGGGGGGCATTAAACTGCCTTTACTTGCCTATGGGGGACATTAAACTGCCTATACCTGCCTATTGGGACATATACCTGCTTACAGGCTGCCGTAAAGGCAGTACAGGGGTTACTGCCGTATGGGGCCCGGTGAAACAAGAGGGCCCGCTGCAAGCAGACCCTCTTGTTTCACAAATTAACTTGCCTGATCCTGGACATGCGGCGCTGCTGACTGTCTGCAGGGGCCCATGCAGCTCAGAGTATGAGAGGGAGGGGGGGGGGGGCGTGTTCCAAGTCACAGCAGTGCTCAGTAAATAACAAAGCAGCCAGCAGTGTCTCTCAATTACTTCATGTTCTCCTGCTCAGTCCATGATCGGAGTCGGCCTCTCCCCTCTCTGCCTGTGACCAGGGCTTCACTGATTCATATTGTCAGTCATCCTGCCCACAGGTAGAGAGAGAGGAGGGGCCAACTCCGATCACAGACTATGCAGGAGAACATGAAGTAATTGAGAGACACTGCTGGCTGCTGTGTTATTTACTGAGCGCTGCTGAGACTTGTAGCATGCCCCCCCCGCCCCTCACACTCTGTGATACTGTAGGGCCCCTCTTAACCCCCACTGCCCCAGCACCCCCCACTGAAGTCCCTGGGGCCCCTCTGAGGCTCCCCCCTGCCACACTGAATCCCCTGGAACCCTCTGAACCCCCCTGCCCCAGCGCCCCCCACTAAAGCCCCTGGGGCTCCTTTGAGGCCCCCCTGCCACACTGAATTCCATGGTGCCCCTCTGAAGCCCCCCGTGCTACACAGAAGCCCCTGATGCCCCTCTGAAGCCCCCCCCCCCCCCGCTACTCTGAAGCCCCCTCTACCACAAAGGAACCCCTGGGGCCCCTCTGAAGCCCCCCTGGCACACTGAAGCCCATGGGGCCTCTGAAGCCCCCCTGACACACAAAAGTCCTTGGGGCCCCTCTGAAGCCCCACCCACCACACTGAAGCCCCTGGGGCCCCTCTGATTCCCCCCGCTGTCCCAGTGCCCCCCTTGGGTTCCAGCTGTGTGGGCGTATCTCCCGCCCCCTCCCCCCCCCCGGACCCAACTGTGTGGGGCCTCTCTGAAGGCCCCCCTCCAACCCAGCGCCCCTTCCCTCCCGGCCCCAGCTGTGTGGGGCCCCACTCAAGTTCTTCCCCCAACTGTGTGGGGCTCCATTTAAGTTCCCCCTCCTCCCTTCTGTGTGGGGCTCCACTCAAGTCCCTTCTCCTACCCTCTCCATGTGGGGCCCCACTCAAGTTCCCCCAACTTCCCTTCTCCATGTGGGGCCCCATTCAAGTGAATCTCAGGTGTTTGTGTTGTAAGTTCTGCAGGGACATGTAGAGGCTGGTAGAAGTCATCATGGCAGACTGGACGAAAAGAGAAGAAAAAGGGACCGTGAATGACTCGTCAGACAAGACGTCACCTGTGAGTCAGTAAATGGCACAGCATTGTGTGTGGACCCCCTGTGTAACCCTGGCTCTACCACGATATGGTCACTGGATGGCAGTAATATCGGTCTTATTGTAATGAATTATATTCAGTAACAGTACGGTGATATTGTTCAGTATTGTTATGGTAGTGATACGGTATGTTCTGGTATTATATGGTCTTATTATATTGTTGTTATTTCCAATATTAGTCTGGGTATGCTGGTTTGGTCAGTAACATAATAGTGCTGACACGTTGTGGTATCTTCTGGCCATGTATATGTACTGGCACAATATTGATAAACTGTAAAATCCATAAACAATGGCTCAATTGTATTATTTTTTTCTGGAGTTGGGTGACTGGTAAGGGGGTGAGGTTGGTGGGGGCGGAGTGATGTGGTTGGTGAGGTGGGGTTGGCAGAGGGCGGGGTTGATGTGGAGGGCCCAGACGCTTCAGCTGTATGGGGCCCTGAAATTTCTGGTGGCAACTCTGACCATATCTACTATGAAGCATGGGGGTGGCAACATCATGCTTTGGAGCTGTTTCTCTGCAAAGGGACCAGGGCGACTGATCCATATACATGAAAGAATGAATCGGGCCATGTACGTGAGATTTTGAGTGCAAACCTCCTTCAATCAACAAGGGCATTGAAGATGAAACATGGCTGGGTCTTTCAGCATGACAATGATCCCAAGCATACCGCCAGGGCAATGTAGGAGTGGCTTTATAAGAAGCATTCCAAGGTCCTGGAGTGGCCTAGCCAGATCTCAATCCCATAGAAAACCCTTGGAGGGAGTTTAAAGTCCGTGTTGCACAGCGACAGCCCCAAAACATCACTGCTCTAGAGGAGACCTGCATGGAGGAATGGGCCAACATACCAGCAACAGTGTGTGCCAATCTTGTGAAGACATACAGAAAACATTTGACCTCTGTTATTGCCAACAAAGGATATATAACAAAGTATTGAGATGAACTTTTGTTATTGACCAAATACTTATTTTCCACTATAATTTGCAAATACATTTTTTCCAAATCAGACCATGTGATTTTCTGGGTTTGTTTTCTCATTTTGTCTCTCATAGTTGAGGCCTACCTATGATGTTAATTACAGGCCTCTCTCATATTTTTAAGTGGGGGAACTTGCACAATTGGTGACTGACTAAATACTTTTTTCCCCACTGCAATATTCCAAAAATATCTCCTATAAAACGTATTTAAAATTAATAGTATCTAAAATTAATTGTACATTAAATAACCCACTGATGATTTTGTTCAGATTTTTTAAATTTTTACTACATTAAATTTGAAATGTATTTTTGCTGCTTTCACTCTTTACTCTACATACAGCAAGAGCCTGCACACTTCAGGTCTTGCTGGGACCTGTGGTCCACCAAGCAAGATCAGTTACTATAGTTTCTATTCACTGACATGCTATTCTCATGAGTTTTCATTTAGTTCCAGCCGATCTATAGCCTTTATACATGTTTGGCGCATTACTTACGCGCCTAAGTTCCGTAATGCGACAAACACACAGGCGAGGTGCAATGAACTTTAGTCATCATTTATGAGCGCATAAAAACCACTTTCATACATTCGGGCGCATTATACACTGAAAAATAGATGAGAAAATGAACGTCGATGCACCTAGTTCCATACATCTCCCAAGGTGTGAGGGCCCTACTCGCAAGAGTTTACAATCTATTAGGGTGTATGGATAAGACGAAAGGTGAGTAGTGCTTGGTTTACATAAAGGTCAAGCCATGTTTCATTAATATGGGGTGGTTTACATAAAAAGTAGATGAACCTGCTACCCAGTCAGAACATCTACATACCTGTGAATGCCCAAGAGCAGGAAGTGACAGAAATGTGTGAGAAGATGTATTCTCAGGGTGCAGTGCTTCGGAGAACTTTATGGGTGAAAGTGATTAGTCTTTTTTTTTATTCTGTACTGTATGTGTTATTGACAAAAGGAGGCATCAGTATAGTCGCTGGAAGGAAAGATGATCCTACCTGTTGCATTGAGGACAGATTGGAGAGGGGAAGCTACAGTAGTCAAGACATGGTTCATAAGTTGCACCGCTACCCCTGTGCAGGGTCCTGGATGCGCTTGTGTCCGACGTTTATCTACTGCATCTTGCTTACCTCTTCCCGCTGCCCTCCGCCCCTCTGCTGTGTGCCAGCGTGTGCGTCCCCACTCCCTAGGAAAAGTGTGCGCCGCCTCTGTGAAATTTAAATGGCCAGTGTGCCAGCAATGGTTAATTGCCAGACGCTGACCTTATTTCTTGACCCCTGACCACTCTGCCAGATCATTGGTGTTTATCAGAGAGAGATTTGCTGTTCCTATAGCACCTATAGACCCAATGCCTGTCGCTATTGTCTACTTTGCCATCTGCCCTGATCTCTAGGCCTGTCCCTGAAAATTCCATACCATGCATACCCCGGCCACCACTTCAAGCAAGGCACAACAGGGGTAGTGGCCTGGGAGTCTCCCACTGCACAAGCCCAACTTGCCTTGCAGCCGGGAGACTCCTTAGACTCTGCTCTCTGACGTGGCTCATGCCAATGCTTGCGGTGGTCCAGCGGATCCATTTCACTTCAATCACAGAACAATCTGGCTATGAATCCCACCAGGGTGCCTCTGCCAGACCTCCAACATGTTACCACTGTGGTGGCCCAACATAGCCAGCAAATTGACCAGCTTGTGCAAGCCATACATAACCTTGTGACCCATCTTCCTCCAGCTATGGCTAACCTGCCTTCACCCTTGGCAAGTCACCCTACTGCTTCACCTGTCATGGGAACCCCAAGAACTGCAGGGGCTTCATCAGCCAGTGTGCGATACATATGGAGATGATGGAGAACCAGTTCCCCCTGGAACGAGCTAAGGTGGCATTTGTGATCAGTCACCTGTATGGCGAAGCCCTGGCCTGAGACACACCCCTCTAGAACAGGGGGAACCCAGTGACTGCCAATGTCCAAGTCTTCCTGGAAGCATTCTGCAACATGTTTGAGGAGCCTGAGCTTGTTTCTTCTGCTGTGGCTTCTCTGCTCTGCTTACAACAGGGTGATTCAACACTCAGTCAATATACGGCGCAATTCTGCACACTTTCGTCTGAACCTCTTGGAACAATGAGACCTTTGTTGCTAACTTCTGGAAAGACTTCACCAAGAGAATATAAATGATAAGCTGGCTGTTCAAGATCTCCCTTTCTGGATGAGCTTATTCATCTAGCCAGCTGAATAGACATCCGGTTCTCAGAGAGATAACAGGAGCTTCTCCAGGAACACAAAGCTGCCCAGCCAAACAAATTCCCGTCTTGCTCCACTGTTCCAAAGGCCTCCACTTCCTGCACCAATGGGTCACCAGATGAACCGATGCAAGTGTAAAGAGCCCACTTGTCTAAGCAAGATTGTGCCCGTCAATGGCAGCAGTTTGAGCACTTCCTTGAGGACTGTCTGCTGAGTCTGGGAAACTTCTGCACCTAGGCTTTGTGGGAGAGACATCCCTAGGTCAAGGAGTACTACCTCTTCAAGTCTAACCATTTCGGTCCTTCTCGGCTCCTCATCTGGTACTTTGTTCCCTGCCGCAGCTTTCTTGGATTCTGTACCGGCTGTGAACATCATCAATGTTTCATTGATTTCTAGGTTTTGTCTCCCAGTGGTCCACCTGGACAAATCCCTGCTCAATTAATGGAGAATGCTTCAGAGACTGCATTCAGTTCCATACTGAACCATTAACCCTTCAACTAGGGGAGTTGCATAAAGAGAAGATTGTGTTCCTTGTCTTGCCCTGTTCTTGCTCTGCACTTCTTCAGGGACATCTGTAGCTGAAACGCCACGCTCCTGTGCTCGATTGGCAAACATGCGAAGTTACACGTTGAGGACTAGACTACCATGTGCACCGTCTAATGGCACATCGTCTGATGCGAACCACTTCTCTACGGACGAGAAGCAAGCAGAGACCCACCAACCTCATTGGGCCTATGACTGTCTGATAAAACTACTGCTTGATACATCCCCTTCACTGGGTAGGGTCTAACTTCTGTCTTTTTCTCTGTCTATTCTGCTGGTAAGACGACACCTTTTAATGCACCTAACATGAAGGGGTGTTCTGGGGGCGTCGCACCACACTCATAGCATTAGACACATATATGAATGTGGTTCGGCAAACCTAGGCGCATTACTGCTCAGACAGGCAGAGCTATGTCAATGTGATCTGCCTGAGCCTGAAGGGTTGAAGTGGAGCTAGATTTGCCATTAGGGCAAAAAATGTCCCTTATTTCTCAACTTCCACCAGTACAATAATAAAAAGTAATTTCTGATAATTATCAAACTATAGAAAATTAAATTGAGATTTACTAAAAAATGTTATTATATAAAATGAATATAAAAATATAAAATATCCCAAAAATATAAAAATATCTCCTATAAAATGTATTGAAAATTAATAGAATCTAAAACTAGTTTTACATTAAGTAACCCACTGAGGAGGTTTAGATTTTTAATTTTTACTACATTAAATTTGAAATTTACTTTTGCTGCTCTCACCCTTTATTCCACATACGGCAAGAGCCAGCACAGCACAGGTCTTTCTGGGACCTGTGGTCCTCCAAGCAGGATCAGTCCCATAGTTTCTATCACTGACATGCTATTCTAATGACTTCTCTTTTATTTCCAGCCTATCGATAGCCTTTATACATGTTTGGTGCAATACTAATGCGCCAAAGTCCCATAATGCGCAAAACACACAGGCAAAGCGCGATGAACTTTAGACTCCATTTATAATCGCACCAAAACCACTTTCATACATTCAGGCGCATTATACACTAAAAATAGATGCGAAAATGAACTTCAACGCATTCGATTCATACATGTGTACCTTAAGGCAGCGGTCCCCAAACTTTTTTCCAACAGGGACCGGTTTGATGCACGACAATTTTTCCACGGCCCAGTGGGGGGCGTGGTTATTGGGGGCGGGGTTATGGAGGGGGTTGGATGTTTAGAATCCCCCCCCAAAAAATAACACAAAGTGTATACTGTGCCATTTAGGGTAAAGTATGGGGTAACAAGTATTTTATAACTGCAGTGATTGTCAACTCTGTGGGTCAGTATTATACATGTATATACATATGTAATCAGCTCTGTCATTATAGCAATATATGCCTCCTGTAGTAATGATCGATAAATATATGTCCCCAGCATTAATAATAAGTGTGTGTCCCCAGTACTAATAATAAGTGTGTGTCCCCAGCATTAATAAGTGTGTGTCCCCAGTATTAATAATAAGTGTGTGTCCCCAGTATTAATAATAAGTGTGTGTCCCCAGTATTAATAATAAGTGTGTGTCCCCAGTATTAATAATAAGTGTGTGTCCCCAGTATTAATAATAAGTGTATGCCCCCAGTATTAATAATAAATAAATATGTCCCCAGTATTAATAATAAGTGTGTGTCCCCAGTATTAATAATAAGTGTGTGTCCCCAGTATTAATAATAAGTGTATGGGGGTGTGTCCTGGCACCGTCTAAGATGGCCGCTTAGCTCTATCTCTCCGGACCGTCGCGCAAAAGGGGGCTGTCAGCATATGGCTTACAAGAGCTCAAAAGTAGCGGAATCGGGGGGCCCCACGGTTGGAGCCGAAACCGGAGGAGTTTCGGTTGGAAGACCGGGCGTTAATAGTAAGTATAGCCCTAGCAATAGATTCCCGGCGGGAAAGGAGAAAGGGGGGCCTGCTGCTCGGGGGTGAAGTTCAGCTTTTGGCGCGCAAGGCGGGAAAAAAACAGACCCACCTCCCGTGGGCCTGCAGACGGGACATTGAACTGACCCGGGGTTGGAAGGGAACCCGCGGAGGGGCCAATTTGTTTTGGCAGGTCTCTGCGGTAAGGTAGGAGTGGAAAAGAGGGGGCTGTGGAGGCAGGGGGACCTGTATCCGCTGTACCATACCCCTGCTCGGCACCGGAAAAGAGCTGCAGACACAGGCCCAAGAAGGGGCTTTAAAAGGGTTTCTGCTTGTAAAATAGGGACAAAATATACTGCACTGCATCAGCCATTCTTAGTGGTGTGATCCATCCCAGCTAAATTGGGCTAAGCCAACCCAAAGGGCCCTACGCAAGGGGGGAAAAGCAGAGCGAAAAGCCTGCGAGGTGAACCTCTATTCGCACTCATCATAAAAGCGAAATCTTCCGGGAAGGGATGTTACAGGCCCTAAAAAACCCCCAACGCCAGGGTCCCAAAGTTAAAATAAAAGACCTGTCCGGTGAAGAGGGGGCCCCTTATAGGGGACCCATTCCCTCCCCACTCAACAGCCTCATCACGGACACTCTCCATTTCCCCGGGCCGGGGGGCCTCCACCGTCCAGTACTTCAGGTGACAAGCTAGCTGACGCTATTAATTTGCACCCTCAGCAACCTTCTGGGTCCAATCCTAAGCCCACGAAAGAGACTCCCAAAGGTCAAATAGTCTTTAAAAATCGTACCCGGGAAATCCCAAAGAGATTGGGTTTGGGAAGTTTAAAATCTCCTCCGGGGTCAGCCCCCAGAGAGGTACTTGGACCCCGATCCCCCCCGCTCCATGGCCAAAGGGCGGATGATTGGGCATTTCTCGGAATCCCTGTTGGAACCTCCAGATGGTCCTCAAACAGAACTCCATCCCCCCAGGGTCCAAAAATATTTACGCCCTTTCCCACCAACAAGTTTTAAATCTTAGTCGCAGAGGTCGGGAATGCGTGTAAAACAGAAATAGCGGCTATCAGATCTGACCTAAAAATGGTTGTTGACCTTGACAACAGAGGAAGGAGATGCAACATCAGAATCAGAGGCCTGCCTGAACCTAAAGATTCAGGAAGGTTTTACCCCAGTTCTCTCTACTTTTTTCAATTCAATAATTGGGGAGCCTAAAACCATTGATTAAATGGATCGAGTCCCCGTGCTCTTCAAACCGAGCCCCATGTCCCCCCTAGAGATGTGTATGCTCCCTTTCATGACTTTCAACTAAAGGAGCGCATAATGTCATCACCCAGAGCACAGAAGACGATCGATATGAGGGGGTAATTACAGATTATCAGGACTCTCGGGATAACTTTGTATAAAAAAAGTTTTTTTTTAAAACCCCTTTTTGGAGACCCTTGAAGCGAATAACGTCAAGTAAAATGGGGGTACCCTTCATGTTGATCGCCCCCAAAAATGGAAAGTCTGCCCCCCTCAGGTTTTCTGGTGATCTGAACATTTTGCTCAAGCTGGAAATAGATGCTCAGACTTGTAATTGGGAATTGAATCCCCCCCCCCGGCATTACCGGCAGTCGGAAACACCCCAATTTTAAAACGAAAAAGGGGGAAAACGAATTGAGGACCCCAGAAGATCCCCCGCTCGCTTTGGCGAAACATCAATTTGAATGACGGGAACCCACAATAGATGCTTCGCTCTTAAAGAAGTACCCTTTTTGGGGAATTTCCCCCAAAAAGACAGTTTAGGCTGTCGTCACAGGGACACTGACTTGTACCTGCTATATAAATTTTAAATGTTTGATTGGGGGTTTTACTTTCCCCACTGACCCTTACATGGTGTAAGTGCCTGCCCTTAGCAGAATTTTTTAAAATTAGTTCATATGCTGCAAGAGCCCCTTTAAAAAGATTTTGCATTTCGAGGTGTTTGTGTGTTGCCGTCTAGGGGGGATGGGGGGAGGCCTCCTATTTTGGGGAGTGCCCATGGTAACATGCCTTTAGGCCTTGGGCCCTTTCATTGCTTCCGCTCCTTTTTTGCCACTCGGGGCCCTTTCCCCTCCCAGGGCTTTCGGGTTTAGGATTCTTCACCTATTTTTTGTTTCATTCGACAATTTTCTGCTAGGCCAAGTTGGTGTTTTATCCGGTTTTCACCTGTTCCCCCGCAAGGGGGTGTGAGGATCGGGTTAGGTGTTTCGGTTATGCCCCACGAAGAAGCCTGTTAAAATTTCGGCTTGGTTTTCCCCTTCCCAGAGTTATTCCTCTTTTGTACACCGGGGTTTGGGTGGGTTATGGACCATTGAGCTCGCTTTCATGTGTTTTCATTTCCTAATGTGTTTTCCCCTTCCTATGTCTTCAGTGAAAATTTGTTGGCTACTCCTCGGTCGGCACAGAAGGAGATCAACATTTCATTCTAGATGGTTAAACTAGTCCATTAATTCAAGGGCCTTAATTCAATGCAGAAGGCAGGCTCCTCTATACCAAACTTGGGGAAATTGAGGCGGCATATGTTTCTTCGGGGAAACCCCCACTTGAAAAAAAAATAGGGAAAACCTTAATTTCTTTAAAAAAATCATACCCAGTCTATACATGCCTCACAAAAAAAAAAAAGAAGGAGGTTGGCCCATCCCATCTCGGTGTTGCCCTTCCAAATTTTAGTTCTGTATTAGATGCCCAAGTAGATACATATTCAAAAGGGGAAATATTTGGGGGCCCCAATTACTTTATGTAATATCTATCCCCCAAATAAATAAAAATTGATTTCTAAACGAATCTTTCAAGATCAGAGATCCATTCCCCCCATGTTTTTTGGGTGGGACTTTAATTTTTGGTTTTCTGACCAATAGACAACTCCTCACCCAAAAGAATTGACCTCCCGGGCCCAACCTTTCTAGAAAATTCAGAAGTGAAAAGGGCTTGGGGTTTATTTGACCTGGGGAAAATTTGCCACCCCAATGAACAAAACTTTACATTTCTTCTCACACCCCACAATTTCATTCTGGTTTAAATTTTTCCCTGGGGAAATATCCCAGCTCTAAGACGTATGGCCATGGCGATAATTTGGACTATTTCCCGGGCGGACCACGCTCCTCATGCTTTCCTTGGTTCAGACTTTAATTCCATTCGAAAATGCCATTGGCGGCTAGATGAAAACTTAATTAAAAACCCCCCTAACGGGAACAAATTGGGCCCGGTAGTGGATATTCTCCAAATAATGAGGGGGGCAGTTACTTTACCATTTTTCTTTGGGAAGCCCCTAAGGCGTTATCGGGGTACTGTATAGCGATTGGGTCGAGAATCAAAATTTGTGCGAAGCTGAAAAAGAACAGGTGCAAACGCAATTTTAAGTCCTGGGAAGCTTCCCTGCACTGTCCCACTAAAACAAATTAAAGGAAAAATTTTTAAACCCTTAAAGGGCCCCAAATTAAGTCCCCGGCGTTGGAAAAACAGAGAGACTCTTAGTCTTTTATACAACGTTATTTGAGAGGGGTAACAAGGCACACTCCCCACTGGAAAGCAATACGAGATGATGCGGCTGCGAAAAACCCCAGCCCCGAAATCCGCAACGGGGAAAATCACAATGATCCGAGGGAAGTGGCAAATTTTTTCATACATACTTTAAAATTATATTCTCTCCCCGTTTCCCTACCTCGGTACCCGGTAGAGAGGGAAAAAAAAGTGTTCCATCAAATTTTTTGCCAAATGCAAACTCCCCAAGCTCCTTTTCGTGCAGATGCATTGATGCACCCAAATTACGCAAGATGAGCTGAGGAGGCGCTTAAAAAAATGAAAAAAAAGGGAAAACAAATGGGCCAGTGGCTTTCGAACCCTTTTTTACCAGGTTTTTGCAAACAACTCGTTCCCTTTTCAATTACGGTATATAACTCAATTCTGCCAGGTAATCAAACCCGATAGCTTCCTCCCTTCAAATAATCTAAAAACCAAACCCGACAAAGATCCAATGGAGGCGTAAATAAGGCCGTCGCCTTATTAAATGCAGCTAAAATATTTACAAAGGTCTTTGCTGATCGGTGGTATTTTGGGTGCCTCGATTGATTTAAAGGACCAATAGGGTTCGTTCTACGTCGCCAAGGGGGGGAAAACACGGGAGGGCAATTTTGTTAATGACGCACTCAAAAAAATGGACCCCTCGGTTGATGCTTAGCCTTGACCCGAAAAGGCGTTTTCGACGTCTTTAATTAGTCATATGATGGGGGACATTAGTAAATTTGGTTTCACCGGACCCTTTATGGAAGCTCTAAAGGTTCTATATTCCTCCCCAACAGCCACTATAAAGCTACCCCATACAACCTCCCCCACGATTAAATTGGCTAACGGTACGAGGCAAAGGGTGCCCTTATCCCATTTTTATTTGTACTCTGTGGGGAACCCCCAGCTTCGGCATCGTCTAAAAACCCCGATATCAAAAAGGGGGGAAAATTTTAATTAGAATTAAATTTTTCATTATTTGGAGACTTTTTTTTAACATACCTCCTTTGTACCCTTTCCCAACCCCCAATTTTTTGCTAAGACTTTCCAGAATTTTTGGTTATAAAATTAACACAACAAAAAAATGAAGCCTCCCTTTAAATTTGGATCAAGGGGGGAAATTTGACTTACTAAAGGCTAATTTCACTTTAATTGGAAATCCCCTCTTTAAAAAATTAGGCGTCAATTGATAAAAAAGTCCCCTCCATTTTGGACAAAATTTCCATAGACTTTTGCGGAGATCCCGGGTTCTGCAGGAGGAGGAGGGTTTTTACCTCTATCTTTTTTGGGGCGCATTCCGCGATTAAGATGAGATTTTCCAAAAAATTTCTCTACTCTTTTAAAAATCTTCCCATCCCGGTCCCCCCACATGCCCCCAAAGCCCCTTTAAGTTCCTTATTAAAGGGTTTTTCTGGGCATTCGGGAGGGCTCCCTTAGAAATTGTTCCCTAGCTAAAAGGGGTAGGGTGGGTTTTGGGGGGTTTCCCGACCTATTGAAATACTACGGGGCGCTCAGCTGCGGGCCCCAAAATTCCCGCCTGGACATCCCTGCTGGCTTTTTCAAAATGGGGTGGGGCTGGAAAAATATGGGTTGCCCCACACACCAAACTCTTTGCTCGGAAAACATCACAGCTAAACCGGGACAATGCCCCTTTTGGCCCATGGGATTGACAAAGGGAAAATTTGGGGGGGAAATTGAAGGTCATTTAAAATGTTCCCACTTCAGGTTTTTACTCATTTTTGTTTAATCCAGCCTTCCAGGGGGGGGGCAACACAACCCTCCATGCGGTCTGGTTTGACAATAAAATTTTTTCCCTGCGGGGATTGGTGGAGCATTCCTCCAGAGAGTTCATGCCATTTGAAAAACTGAAATTGAGGTACTCCCGCCCGATACAAGTAGGTATTCTTTATTCAAATAAGCACTTTCTACGTAAGGTTCTTGGATCTCAGAGGTTTCTCAACCCACGGGGGTTTGAAAAAGCTTTGTAAAACAAGTAAATCTACTGAGGGTTAATTTGAATCTATACAAATTTTTCCAAACAAAACCCCCGATCCCCCAATAAAAAATGGATATTGGCTAAAGGGAGGGAAATTTTTTCCAGAGAAAATATCGAAAAAGGGAAAGGAAACGATATGGACAAGGGGCAGCTCAGACATCGGCTGCAAATTTTACAGGGAAAACCAGTTTTTAAAATATTTAAAGTGTGGTATTTACCCCCTTGTCCCGCACAAAAAAGAACCCCATGTTCCAGATCTGTTCTGCATAAAATGAACCCCCTGTTCCCGATTGTGTGGGATGCCACAAACCCCATGGGCATTTATTCCCCTTTTTTGGGAAATGCCCCCGAATCCGGGGGCTTAGGAAAACTGTAAAATCATTACCAGAGATATAACAGGGATGAAGGCCCCTCTGGATCCCTTTTTTCTACCTGCTAAAATTTAAACGTAAGCCGGTTGATAGATGTAAGATGAAAATGGTCTTGTTTTCACCGAGGGCGATGCCCGACTCCTATTTGGAAGAGGGGGGGACTCTCCATCTATCGGGATTTGATTTCAAGAGTCAAAGAATCCGCCATATGGAATACTTGACCGCCTCCCTAAAAAATTTCCATGGTGTTTCTATGATGTCTGGTCTCAATGGGACATGTTGTATGAAAAGGCGTTTGATTGAAGGCTTTAAACGCCCTGGATAGCCCATAAAATATAAGCTTTGTCTTTTTCTTCACATGATGTTTCCCTGCCCCTCCCCGCCTCCGGTCTTGTCCTTGTTTTTTTTTTTTTCCCCAAAATGTAAATTCTTTAGTGTTTAAATATAAAAATTTTTTGGACAAGTGAACAATGTTGGAAACTTTGCTTCTTCTTTTTTTCTAGCCTGGGTATCGGTTTTGCTTTTACTATGTAAAAAATACATTGAAGTGTTTTTTATTTGATTTTGTAAATGTGGTTTTTTACCTGGTGATATGACATGTATTCAGCTACATTTAAAAAAACTGGTTTAAAAAAATCGTTATCAAAAAAAAAATAATAATGTATGGCCCCCGCATTAAAAATACGTGTGTGTCCCGCAAATAATAAGTGTGGG
Organism: Phyllomedusa bahiana; assembly: GCA_025379985.1. Taxonomy (NCBI): domain Eukaryota; kingdom Metazoa; phylum Chordata; class Amphibia; order Anura; family Hylidae; genus Phyllomedusa; species Phyllomedusa bahiana. Next base: position 27,310 of record JAODAL010040580.1, read on the forward strand.
GTCCCCAGTATTAATAATAAAAGGTGTGTATCCCCAGTATTAATAATAAGTGTATGTCCCCAGTATTAATAATAAGTGTGTGTCCCCAGTATTAATAATAAGTGTGTGTCCCCAGTATTAATAATAAGTGTGTGTCCCCAGTACTAATAATAAGTGTTTCCCCAGTATTAATAATAAGTGTGTGTCCCCAGTATTAATAATAAGTGTGTGTCCCCAGTATTAATAATAAGTGTGTGTCCCCAGTATTAATAATAAGTGTATGTCCCCAGTATTAATAATAAGTGTATGTCCCCAGTATTAATAATAAGTGTGTGTCCCCAGTATTAATAATAAGTGTTTCCCCAGTATTAATAATAAGTGTATGTCCCCAGTATTAATAATAAGTGTATGTCCCCAGTATTAATAATAAGTGTTTCCCCAGTATTAATAATAAGTGTGTGTCCCCAGTATTAATAATAAGTGTGTGTCCCCAGTACTAATAATAAGTGTGTGTCCCCAGTATTAATAATAAGTGTGTGTCCCCAGTATTAATAATAAGTGTGTGTCCCCAGCATTAATAAGAGCAGCCAGGCTAATGAAGAAAAAAAAAGAAAGAAAAGAAAGTTACTCACCTTTCCCGGATCCCTGCAGTGCTTCTCCTCCCAGCAGTCGGCATCCAGCAGCACCTCTGCATCACACTCCCTGCATCGCTAATCGTTGTAGATACGGAGCTCAGTGAGTGCCGCATCTTTAACGATAGGGAAAGCAGGGACGGTAATGAACCGCCCCTGCTTTCTCTCTGCAGCCACGCACCGCACACAGATGCTAACTCTGCGCGGCCGGAATACAACGGTCGTGCAGAGTAGATGCCGGCCGCCTGTATTGAATCAGTCGACAGGCGGTCGGCATCAGTTGTAGCCCGGGGCCGCGGACCGGCAGAGGATGCGCCATGGCCCGGCAGTTGTGCTACATGACTGATGATGATAAATATAATCCACCTGTGTGGAATCAAGTCTCCGTATAAATGCACCTGTTCTGTGATAGTCTCAGGGTTCTGCTTAAAGCGCAGAGAGCATCATGAAGACCAAGGAACACACCAGGCAGGTCCATGATACTGTTGTGGAGAAGTTTAAAGCCGGATTTGGATACAAAAAGATTTCCAAAACTTTAAACATCCCAAGGAGCACTGTGTAAGCGATCATATTGAAATGGAAGGAGTATCAGACCACTGCAAATCTACCAAGATCCGGCCGTCCCTCTAAACTTTCATCTCAAACAAGGAGAAGACTGATCAGAGATGCAGCCAAGAGGCCCATGATCACTCTGGATGAACTGCAGAGATCTACAGCTGAGTTGGGAGAGTCTGTCCATAGGACAACAATCAGTCGTACACTGCACAAATCTGGCCTTTATGGAAGAGGCAAGAAGAAGCCATTTCTCAAAGAGATCCATAAAAAGTCTGGTTTAAAGTTTGCCACAAGCCTGGGAGACACCAAACATGTGGAAGAAGGGGCCGCCTGGGAGACACCAAACATGTGGAAGAAGGGGCCGTCTGGGAGACACCAAACATGTGGAAGAAGGGGCCGCCTGGGGGGAAAACCAAACATGGGGAAAGAAAGGGGCCGCCTGGGAGGACCCCAAAAACATGTGGAAGAAGGGCCCGCATGGGAGACACCAAACATGTGGAAGAAGGGGCTGCCTGGGAGACACCAAACATATGGAAGAAGGGGCCGTCTGGGAGACACCAAACATGTGGAAGAAGGGGCTCTGCTCAAATGAAACCAAAATTCAACGGCCACAATGCAAAACGATATGTTTGGGGTAAAAGCAACACAGCTCATCCCCCTGAACACACCATCCCCACTGTCACACATGGTGGGGGCAGCATCATGAAGACCAAGGAACCCACCATCCCCACTGTCACACATGGTGGGGGCAGCATCATGGTTTGGGCTCTTCTTCAGCAGGGACAGGGAAGATGGTTAAAATTGATGGGAAGGGGGCATGGCCGGAAGCCGAGCGGGATGGATGCGCGAGACAGGAGCTCCCGCATGAAGAGGCCGAAAATTTGCATTTAAACCTGCTTTTAGTGACCCATCCATGGGCAGAAGGAGACCGCATCTGCCACTGAACAACCCCGCTGTTCCGCCGAGGACTTCGACAGCCCTGGACGCCTTTCTCCACAGGGCACAGCTGTCTGCAGCTCCCGCCTCAGTTCCGGCTTCGGCGCCATTGTCCCCTGCAGCGGGGAGACTCCGACACTGCTCGCAGCTCCGGTGCTTCCTGGCGCAGCGGCGCCTCTCACTCCTCGCCGCTCGGGCACAAGAGCATTTACTGCGGCAAGGGGACTGCCTGAACCAGGTGCTGACAAGAGGGAAGACCAGCTGCAGCCACACCAGCTATACCTCCCTGCCGGGCCATCTTGTGACGCTCTGCAGCCCGTGCCCGGCTCTCCCTCTATATTTCAGCCTCCCTGCACATACGCAGCCATGGCTGCTTCAAGGGCTCACAAACTCCCTACACTTGTTAAGGGGCATTCCACTCTGGCCCCCAGGCAGGAAGATTGGTCACTACAGGGGCCCCCTGACTGCATACTCACTGAGGAGAGGGGTTCTAGGAGTTCTGGCTCCCCCCATCAGCCCCATAGCATGGACTCTCACAATAGCCCACCCTCATGGCAAGGCTCCCCTGCACCCTTGCTGGACTCTCACAGCTCTGATCTCTCCCGCACTCCGCCATGGGTTGAGATGATGCAGGAGCTCCCTACTAGGGAGGATCTGAGAGATCTTTTATCTGATGTTACGGCAGCTTGCAAAGAGGGATCTCATCCCTAAGACAAGATATCAAGATAATGGCTTCTTGGGTCGAGATGCTGGAAGACGACCATGATGCTACATGTAAATACCTTGCCCAGGTTCACCCGGCCCTTTCAACGCAAATGTCCACCATGCACGAAATGGCGCGTCACTTGGAGGATCTGGATAATTGGGGGCTGTCAAATAACGTACAAATTCGGGGTCTTCCGGAGCCCCAGGGTGACGAAGATGTCCAGGCCACCTTGGACTCTTTGTCCTCCCAGGTGTTGGGGGACTCCTCTCCTTCCACATTTAAGTTGGACAGGGCCCATAGAGCACTGCGCCCAAAAGGCTCATCCCCACAGCCTAGGGATATCATATGTTGTTTCTATGATTTTCAATTGAAGGAGGCGGTTATGGAAAAGGCTAGGGGAGCCCGCTCCATCAACTTTCAAGGCTCCTCAATCCAGCTCTTTCAGGACCTCTCTTGGATCACCCTCCAGAAAAAACGGCACTTGAATGTCCTTCTTTTAGTTCTTAAGGAGCATGGAATACCATAAAGGTGGAACTTCCCGTTTGCACTTACAGCGCATAGGGATGGGCGATCGGTCACCCTTAAGTCTCTTCAGGACCTTCCAGCCTTCTGTCAGGTCCTTTAGATTCCGGCTCCTAAAGTGGATGACTGGGACCTTTCTATTCCTACACCCCTCCTCCCCCAGCCTGGCAGAGGGCCCCTTCTCGTAAGGATCTCCTGCCCGGTCATGCCTCATCGTCCCCAAAAGCCCGGCGCTCATCCATGCGCTGATGGGAGTTCACTCGACGGTTGAACTTTGCTTGATATGATGCGATCTTTCCTTTTGTTACTACTGACATAGCTTTCCTGTTTTTTTGTTTTTTTTTGCATTTCAGATTATGTTAATGTGCTTTTTGTTATATGGGTCTAGCTTTTCTCATATTTCGTTGTTTAGCTCGGCTTTTTTCAGGGATTTTGTTGGGGTTAGTGGTCTCGGCAGCCATTCTTGCTACCCACTATAGGTGGGCTCTGGCTTCTGGTTCTCATTTTTTCCTGAGGGGTGGGTCCTACTTGGGAACTCCCTTTTGGGGGTTCCCACTTGGGTCCCGCTGGGTGTAGCCTTTGTTACACGTACCTCTACCCCCCCCAGAACCAGAGAAGCGGGGAACTGATGTTCTCTCTTTTTTCTGGTTGACTAATAATTGTCTGGTTTTATAGGGAAGTTTTTACGTGGTATCTGTAAGTTTTTGTCCGTGTCTAATTTTTGGCTTCCCCACTCCTTTTGTGTCTTTCCCCTAATTGCCTAGTTCTCGGTAACGGGACTTGCATTTTTGGTCCCTGGAATCTGTGGCATTTGCTCTTTGCTGATTTAGAGCCGGGAGCTTCTCTGCGGAGTGCAAGTGTCTGCTCATTATAGTCCAGATACTTACTCACACGGCGGATATGGCCGTGAGTTTCGGTGTGGTTCCTGCGGCCAAAACCTCATCCAAGTCGCGCCCCAAACGCCCTCAGTTCATTACATGGTTTCCTATGGGAAACCGCATTGCTATTCATATGGCGTGGGTTTTGCCGTGGTTTTGGTGCCGCGGCCTTGCCATGCGTGTGTGAGAAGTCTCCTGTCAATTCTTGACAGCGAGTCTTCGGCACGGTGTCCATGCGGTGCTTTTCAGCGTGGTTGGGGCACGGGTTTAGTCCTGCCTATTTAATTTGTATGGGCGAAAACCTCGCCGCAAACTGTGCCCAAAACCACGCCCCCACCGTGCCTGCGACCGCTATGAAACCCGCGCCGATAAACCTCATCGGGAGACGCAAGTTTGGGGCGCGATTTGGACAAGGTTTTGGCCGCGGCAACCGCGGCGAGACCCGCGGACAAATCCGCCGTGTGAACCAGGCCTAATACTAAGCGTCATCTGGCTCTGAGGGAGTGCAAGGCTCTATGGGCTGATATCGTCTTTTTGCAGGAGACACATTTTAATTCAGAGGGTTCCTTTGCATTCGCATGACACCTATACCCAGTTGCGTTAAACGCTCATAGCCAGACCAAAAAAGCAGGGGTGGCTATATTGATTTCCAGGTCTTGCCCTTTGCAGGTGCGTAATTCTATCACTGATCCAGCAGGTCGATATATTGTCTTACAGGCCACTCTCAATAATAGGCCCATTTCACTCTGCAATGTATATGCCCCCAACACGGCTCAGTAACCTTCCAAATAGCGCCAGATTTCAATACATTCAGATTAGCCACCTCCTCTCCTCTCTCTATGGCACGTCAATTTTGTCTCCCCCCACCACCTTTGAGTGTCTATGTAAGGCTGGGGTTTCAACAAGGGGTCTGATTTCTTCAATATATTCTCTTCTGGGTGATGCTCCGGATGAGGAACCCACAGTTCACAAATATATGGTGAAGTGGGAGAGCTATCTGGGTAGATCGGTTCCCTATTCTACTTGCAGGTGAACTGAAAGGCAGGGGCTAGATCTTAAGTTTGTTTTGCACAGAAGGAAACTCTATATAATATCATTCTTCATGGGTACCATACCCCTTACCTTCTCCACAAATGTTTTCCCCAAATCTCTCCTATCTGCTCGAGATGCGGTAATGCAATGGGTACCCTCCCACACATATTTTGGGATTGCCCGGCTCTGCTACCTTTTTGGGTGGGGGTGCGGGATCTCCTGGGTGAGGTTCTAGGGGTGGTGATACCACTTGACCCATTGACGTATCTGTTGAGTGAGCCGGTTAAGGACCTTCCCAAAGTCAAGACTAGACTTAAGTTACATGTCCTAACGGCTGCAAGGTGCCTGATAGCCGGTAGATGGAAGCAGACGAGCCCTCCTAGTAGTGCTGACCTCGTTCAGAGGATCAGGGAAATCCGTCGTATGGAGCACTTAACGGCTACTCTCCATGATCGGGTGGATCAGTTTGAGAAAGTGTGGTCTATCTGGGGTGTCCATTGGATTACCCACGATTCATGAGGATAGGTCTTCTATGGCCTTTAAGGGCTATCCTCCCTCCCCCTCTCTCGTCTTCTTCTCTGGTCTTCGTCCTGATTGTTTGTGATGTTGTTTTCTGTTTTGATATAGTTGAACTGGTTTCGCCTTTGTCCACTTTTCTGAGGATATGTGATTTGTTTCATGAATAGAGGCCATTCGCTCTTATAAGGCTGAAAACTGTGATGCCATTTTCATAAAGCCTTATATATGTTGTTGTGATACTGTATTGCTTATATCCTCATGATATTGTACACCGAGTCTGTTAATTGTCATAATTGAAAATTTAATAAACTTCAATTATGAAAAAAAAAAAAAAAATTGATGGGAAGATGGATGGAGCCAAATCCAGGACCATTCTGGAAGAACACCTGTTGGAGTCTGCAAAAGACCTGAGACTGGGACGGAGATTTATCTTCCAACAAGACAAGGGTCCCAAACATAAAGCAAAATCTACAAAGGAAGGTTCCCAAATAACCGTCTCCAGGTGTTAGAATGGCCAAGTCACAGGCCAGAGCTGAATCCAATCGAGAATCTGTGGAAAGAGCTGAAAACTGCTGTTCACAAACGCCTCACTGAGCGCCAGCTGCTCACAAACGCTATCCATCCAACCTCACTGAGATCCAGCTGTTCACAAACACTCTCCATCCAACCTCACTGAGCTCCAGCTGTTCGAAAACGCTCTCCATCCAACCTAACTGATCGCCAGCTGTTCACAAACGCTCTCCATCCAACCTCACTGAGCTCCAGCTGTTCACAAACACTCTCCATCCAACCTCACTGAGCTCCAGATCGTCACAAAACGCTCTCCATCCAACCTCAACTGAGCTCCAGCTGCTCACACGGGACCTCCATCCAACCTCACTGACTCCACTGCTCACATTACGCTCCCCAAATCCAACCTAAACTGAGCTCCGCACTCACAAACGCCTCCATCCAACCTCACTGAGCTCCAGTTGCTCACAAACGCTTTCCATCCAACCTCACGGAGCTCCCTTTGTGCACCAAGGAAGAATGGGCAAGAATTTCACTCTCTCGATGTGCAAAACTGATAGAGACAAACCCCAAGCGACTTGAAGCTGTAATCGCAGCAAAAGGTGTCCCTGGATCCCGTCCGTCCTGTTGCCTATGGAGTATAAGCTCTTCAAGCTCTTCAGGCTGAAGTGACACAAGATGGTTCGGGTCCAGGTATTTATACAGTCTGTAGAGATTGTGACATCATGAGGTGTCTGTAATGTCCTGTGCCCTGTGATGTCATGTGGTCTATGAAGTCATGTGCCCTGGGCTGTCATGTCATGTTTATGATGTCATGTGTTCCTTGATGTCATAATAAGTACAGGTGCAGCAGTGGTGCCTGGTATTACAGCTCATTACAATTATACTACATTGCCACTACTAAAAGAACAGAGCTGTACCTGATAAGTAACAAAAGCATACTTGCCAACTTTTGTAATTGGTAAAGCAGAAGAACGGAAGCGGCGGCGCGCGCAGCGTGGCAAAAAATTTGCATGGTCACACCCATCTTGTTGACAAGCCACACCCCTTTGAAAAGGCCACACCCACTCCACCTAATTGCATAACGGCTCTGGAAGAAAGCCAGGTTGTTGCCCCCACTAGCCAGATAATAGCCCTCTTTATCCAGGTAGTGCCCATTATAGCCAGGTAGGAGCCCGTATAGCCAGGCAGATGCTCCCTTATAGTCAGGTAGATGCCCCTTACAGCCAGGTTGATACCCCCCTGTAGCCAGGCAGTGCCCCCTTGTAGCCTGGTAGTGCCCTCTTGTAGCCAAGTATTTCCCCCATTAGTCAGGTATTGCCCCCTAAGACCAGGTAGTGCCCACTTGTAGCCAGGTATTGCCCATATTAGTCAGGTATTGCCCACTTGTAGCCAGGTATTGCCCCTTGTAGCCAGGTAGTGTCCCCTTGTAGCCAGGTATTGCCTCCATTAGCCTCCACCGGGCGCTGTGCATACAGGGGGAGAATGGAGGAGGGGAAACGATCCCTCCTGCCTCCTCCCTGCACAGTGAGACTCGCTGGGCGGGTGAGCGGCCGCTTCACCCGCCTATAGGAACAGCCCGGCGGCGCCAGAGTAGGTTCGCCAACGCTGCCGGGGTGGCGGGGAGTGACCCCCATTAGCGGGACCCCCACCTGCCAAAAACGGAAGAGTTGGCAAGTATGAACAACAGGGGGCGCTTCACCCCCCAGAACACAGCATATAAGACTCTGGTGATGTTAAGTTGAAAGGACAAGTATGACGGCAGGTAATTAATCATTGCCCAATCATTTTAAAGGCGGCCATGTAATGTTACATGTATCCTGAGAGGCCGTCATTTACCCCAGTAATACAGATTGCTTGCGGTGTTATCTGCCAGACCTGTAACCACCAGCCTTGTGTACGGAAGGGGCTGTAATGATCGGTAATACCAGACACTGCTGCTATCAATAATACTGAGCTGTACCTGGTAAATAATGAAGGGGCGCCACACTTTACCCTCCAAACAGATGATCGTGGAGGTGAATTTGGTTCCAGCCATACACATTACATAGTTGTCCGGGCCCACCAAAATTGGCAAGATCACACAACCAACATGTATGGGAACATTAGGATCAGTGATATTACACAGTAAAGCTAAGGATGATATCAGTGATAAATCATCCCCTGTCTTACAATATCATCTTGACTATCACAGAAAGGAACAAGTCACACAAGGGTTTTCCCTAAGATTTTGGAGGGTGTGATACAATTTTTGTTTATATCTCTTCAGCTAACGTTTAACCCCTTAAGGACCCGGCGTTTGTTTTTTTTTGTTGACCGTTTTTCCCTCCTCGCCTTCCCAGAGCCATAACTTTTTTATTTTTCCACCTACATAGACACGAGAGCTTTTATTTTGCGGGCCAAGATGTACTTTCTAATGTTGTTATTCACTGTACTATAGAATATACTGGGAAACCGGGGCGTGGTCTGGATGGCACTGTAGCTAGACACATCTCCTGTGAGCTCCTCTGAAGCCAGTCCAAATCTGCTCAAATAAGCCCACATATCCAGTCTTTTTTGGACACCAGTCTGCCCTCTCTGATTCAGGGAAGAAGAACTGGGCAAAAAGAGCCATCTACAATCAAAATCCTCCAGAGATTACCAGAGTTTTTCATCAAGCCTGCTGCAGTTATCAAGCTTCCTCCTCTGCCTGCAACTGAACAAGTCATGAGGCAGCAAGAGCAACAGCAGATTAACGGACTCTGCTTTGGGGCATTTGCAAAAGGCACTACCTTCTCCACGGCTTTGGTGAGTCTGCCCATATCCAGGGTCCACACCATTACTGACAGTCAGTGTTTTGTTAAGCCTTATGTGGCACATCCACCCTCTACTCTGCTGCCTGCAATAACTGAGATTTATTGATCTGCAAGGGGATCAAGCACAGGCTGGTACAAAGTTTGGTGCATACAAGATCTGATTACCAGCTCATCTATCCCCACTGCTGCTGGACATACCCGGCCCCTGAAACATCAGAGTGCACCTCACAACAGTCATAACGGCAGGGGCAAGAGGCCCCAGTGCTAAACAGACCTGACAGTCTTGTCAGGCTCCTGGAGACTGTGTCTATTTACAAAAGTGCCAGCCTCACAGCTAACCCTATTTTCTGTTACTAGATTTCACAAACCACGTGGAAAAATTTT
>JAODAL010040581.1:0-36754 GCA_025379985.1 Phyllomedusa bahiana
CGGACCCCACCTGGGAGGCCACCGTGGCCAAAACCCTTTTTGGCGCCCAAATGTCATTGGGCCACGCGCCGCCCTGCCCGCCGTGACCTCCACACTGTGTGATTGTGCCACTCTGTGGCCTAATACTGTTTTGCCGCCCCCAAATGTCTTTTGTGCCACTGCCTGATCTCATACTGCTGCCGCCGTGACCTCCACACTGTGTAAATTGGGGCCACTCTGGGGCCTAATACTGTTTGCCGCCTCCAGAATGTCATTGTGCCACTGCCTGATCTCATACTGCTGCCGCCGTGACCTCCAAAACTGTGTGATTGTGCCACTCTGGGGGCCTAATACTGTTTTGCCGCCTCCAGAATGTCATTGTGCCACTCCCTGATCTCATCTGCTGCGCCGTGACCTCCACACTGTTGATTGTGCCACTCTGGGGCCCTTAATATGTTTTGGCCCTCCAGAATGTCATTGTGCCACTGCCTGACTCATCGCTGCTGCGTGACCTCCACACTGTTATTGTGCCACTCTGTGGCTTAATTTACTTTTTTTGCCCTCCAGAATGTCATTGTGCCACTGCCTGATCTCATACTGCTGCCGCCGTGACCTCCACCACATGTGTGGTTTGTGCCACTCGTGGCCTAATACTGTTTAGCCGCCTCTAGAATTTCATTGTGCCACTGCCTGATCTCATGCTGCTGCTGTCGTGACCTCCACAAAGTATAATTTTGCCACCCCTGTGGCCTAATACTGTTTTTGCCGCCTCCAGAATGTCATTGTGCCACAGCTGACCTCATACTGCTGCCGCCGTGACCTCCGCTCTCAGTCATTGTGCCACTCTTTGGCTTCCTCGTGTTTTGCCACCTCCAGAATGTCATTGTGCCACTCTCTGACCTCATGCTGCTGTGGCTAGCGCCGTCACCTCCACACTCTGTCACTAATGTTGCCACCTGAGCTCTCAGCTTGTTTTTTCTAGCTTTCGCTGGCATGACTTTATCAGGCTACATTCCCGCTTGAGTTTTTTTGGTGTGTTTTGAGATCTTAAGTGCACAGGGAATTTTATAGTGAAGCGATTATAAGAGCGGCGGCAGTCATCTGCGTGTCATACTAAAACACAACATTGTATGAAGACCAAACCAAGCATATTTAAGCATGGCACAACGTTCGACAGCACCCTGCAGGCTGCTTTTTAACGTGATTCGTGCCGAAGTAATTCGGACCGAATTTATTTTTGTTGGAAAATTCGGCGAAGTGACCGAATCGAATTTTTGAGAAATTCGCCCACCTATGCTTGGAAGGCTTCAGAACAAGTTTTATTTCTCTAGGACCTATAGTTTCTGACACATAAAAAAAAAAATATATATATATATATATATATATCTATGTATATATATATATATACATATATTTATTATATATATAGCAGACTAAAACAACTTGACCGATCTGCACTAAATTTGGCACAAAGATAAATCAGGAGCTTTGGAAGGTTTAAAACCAGGTTTAAGCTCACTAAGCTCGTTTAAGCTTGCTGCTGTCATGCATTCTAAGGGTATGTTCAAACGGGGTAATTTCGGCGTGCATTTTTCCACGTATTTGCGCTCTAATACGGGCAAGATGCGTGCCAAAATTACGGTAATCCATAGTTCTCATAGAGAATTATGGATTACGCCTCCTCTTTCTGCTCTTACAATAGGATCATATTGTACGCGCGGGGACATAAGTGACATGTCAATTATTCACGACGAATACACGCTGCAAGTAATGAATATCAATAGGGCAGGCAGTCCCCCCCGCGCCGTGGGAGTATGCGTGTGTCCACGCGAGCTCCCGAAAGACACAATGTACATCGTGTGAACATAGCCTTAAAGGAACCGTGCACTTGGACGAAAAACACCTGTTGCAAGGTGCATGGCTGCTGCCTGAAATGTGGAAACCTCCTTGTCTCCAGACTGACCAGATGTGGCACAGCCAACCACAAGTTACTCATGCTCAACCTTCCCGGCAGACTGAGGCATGACTGTAGTCACAGGAAGGCATATATACGCAGAAGGGACTCTGCAACAACTGCTATATGAATGAGACAGACGAGCAGCAGAGAATCCCCAGCAGATCCAAGCCTGTCTCCAACCACATACACAACAAACTAAATAAACTCATTCGGAACTGAATACTGCTAGTATCAAACATGTACCTCATCTATGACACCAACATATTGATCTAGTTACAGCACATTGCATCCTTTATACAAATAATGCAATATCCGTATATTGAGGCCTCTATGTTTCCAATCACATTGTTGTAACTGTTAATGTCCATATTCATCTTGGTTGTATCTTAAGTACAGTAAGTCCCAATGTGGGTAATAGCTTCATATGTGTATTGCCACTATTTACAGGTTCGTCCTGGGTGACAATCAGCCACAGCTCAGTAAGGTCTGTAAGCACTTTCCCTTTTACCTGCAGACTTATTTACATTTCAGACTTGTGCCAAGCATTTTTTAGGATTGCAATATTACAAAGTGATTCCATCATTTTTAGGTCAACATTCAGCGATTTTATAATTTTCTTCTCTATTTGAGCTGGAAAAACACACACCATAAATTAATTAGTTTTCTTTTTCTGATGGCTTTTTCATGAAGCCAGAATGTCCAGCCAATAAATGATTATTATTATGTGTCATTCTTAGGATTTGTGCATTTTCTATTAAATAAAAGAGCTGGATGACCGTCCTCTACGTGTGGGGATTCAATCATTTTTGCCAGGAGTTGTAGCTCGGTGTCACGTTCACGTCATCTGGCCCCGGTCGCCGCCCACGGCCGCTGCGACCATAACTGCAGCTTGGCATTCCTTTGTGTGAACATGGTTCTTAGTCCTGGATCTTTATTGATTGCTGGCCGACGCCCTTGGTCAGGAATCCTCCAGCACTCTTAGGGGTTAATCTATTCTCTGGTGATTGACAGCTTCTGCTACCTATCCCTTTTGCTCTGTTTCCTCCCTTTCCCTATTTATAGCCCCTGCTTCCTTCTTCCTGTGCCTGCTATACTGATTCTGTCCTTATAGTTAGCCTGCTCACTTTGGATCTCCTGTACTTTTTGACATTGCTTGTGTTTCTGGGTTCTCTTGGTCTCAAGATTTGGTACCGCACTGCCTGTCTTGTTATTGACTAGGACGTCCAACTACGCCTTCGTGTTCTGTGTTTGTTCGTCTCTGTCTGTGTACACTTGACTCAGTGCAGTTTCAGTCATCCGGTTGGGGCCGGCCTTTTAAGGAGTCGAGTAACCCAAAAGGCAGGGACAGAGGCTGGGACTAGTGTCAGGGCCTCACTTGTCTGTGTCTTTGTGTGCGTCCCTATCCCTGAAACCAGGGCTGTTTTATATATTTGGCACACTAGGTAGTTGCCCAGGGGCCTAATGAGCATAGGGGTCTTGGGTGGTTGGAGATATGTTTTGGGAATACAGGGCCCATATCCTGGAACTTCAGGTCGGCAGTGTTTATATAACTGTACATTCTCAGGATGCACAGATAGTTAAAAACAAATAGAGGAGCAGGAAGCCATCGACTCTCTGCCCAGCCCATAAATGTTTTTCAGCTACAGGGTGTTTTAGACCTGCTGCCTAGAAAATGACATGGTAGCATACTCATGCATGTGGCATGACAATGTTTCAACATCACTGACGGCTCATAGTTATTTTAATATATTTATTTTAATACTATTTTATATAATTATATTAACTTAGACTCTTGCAACTTTACTACTTTTTTCGTGCTGGGCATGCTGAATGCTTGGTCGTGGCTAAACGCATGGCCTGGTTTGGTGTTATGTGCTTTGTCCGTGGGTCATTAATACTTTTAAATTGGCCCTGGTTGTAGTCTTGGGATATTGGGTTGCAGCATCTACCCTTAGTTGAAGAGTCATCCAACAGGGCAACTCAAGGATAGCGTTGATCGATCCGTTCTAGAAAAGTTAAGTTCTAGCAGAACTTCTCGAATTTTTAGAACTCGAACCGAACTTTTTCTATTCGATCGAGTAAAGTTCTAGTTTGACACGTCATTTTCAGTTTCGTTTTCAGCGGCTTTCTGCCCTTTTGGTGGCCATCCAATCACCTTTCTGTACTTTTGTTGGCCATCCAATCAGTGCAGAGCACAGAGAAGTGTTGAAAACGTTATGGCTGAGGTGGAGGGCTCTCATTGGCTGCTAAAATCACATGACCATGTTATATATATTTCACTGTATTGCCTTGTGAACTTCATTTTCAGCTCACTCTCTGTACTGTACAGACTGCTCTTAGTTAAATAGCATTTTCCTCTCTATAGTCATAAATACTTAGGGAGTTTGGTCATGCTGGCTGAATCTTTCCCACACCCAGAAGCTGTTATTTGGTGACATTTGCAGGCTCACATAACATCTAACTCTCATATACATGGATATGTATTATACAGAGTGCTTGGACTTGCTAAATCATACTCAGTGCCCAAAAGTTCTGTTTTTGCAGTCAAAAGGGGCTTTTGGGCTCCCTCACGGTGCAGGGCCCCATAGCAGCTGCCACTGCTGCACCTCCTATAGCTACGTCCCTGCTTGTAAGCTGTCCTCATCTTTTCAGTTAGCCATTGAAAGGAATGAAGTATTTTAGCCTCTCAATGTCTTTCTGTCACTCTTAGGGGCCGGTCACACAGCTTAATCTGGGACTGATTGGAGCCGTACTGCGTGCCGTATTTGCGCTACAGAACGGCTCCAATCCGTCCCAGTAACTACGGTAATCCACAGTTCTCATAGAGAACTATGGATTCCGTCTCTCCCAACCGCTTGGCGAATCCGCCGGGCGGGGAGAAATTGACATGTGAATTATTTACGGCGCGTACGCGCCGTAAATAATGACAGACTATGGGGCCGGCGAGCTGCTGGCCCCCCGCCCCCTCCCCGACCCGCTGCACGGCTGCCGGCGTAATTGCGGGGCGAAATCCGTCCCCGCAATACGCCGGCAATAAGCCGTGTGAACATAGCCTTAGAGCCAAATTTTCTTTACTAAGTTGTTCCATGTATCCAGTTTACTGTTATGGATGGTAATTCCAGCTTCTCCTCACCTGTGTAGGTATAAAAATTAACCGGAACATCTTCTCCCATTGACATTGATGGGGTTCGAGTTCAAGTTCTAGTTCGAATAGAACCTCGAACCAAACACACTAAAGTTCGAGGTTCTAATCGAACTAGAACACTTTACTGCTCGCTCATTTATACTGAGGGGTAATAGGGATTTTTTGGGCTGGACAGTCTTGCATTGACTCTTATCCCTGAAAAGCACCAAAGACATTCTGAAATTTTACATTTCAACATCTACCTTGTATTTTTTAAAACCAAATCTATTTTAACTGTTCTTTTTATATACATTTATTTCCCTCCGTTTTACTGTTTCATTTTTTTTTTACTACAAATAGGAGGCAAAATATAACTATGAAATGTGATACTTTCTTCCTCATTGCTGCTTTAGGACCTCTGTTCAGTTAATGGTGCCATTTGTTTCGTTTATAAAGGTTTAGATCATTTAATTGATTCTTTAGCAGTTATGAAAATATTTTATGAGAAAAATAAACCTTAATTGTTTGTCTTGTAAAACATTTTATATGAACATCATAGTGCAACAAATAAAGAGTTGTTGATATTGCAGTAAATATAACTATAAAGCAATGTCCAAGGTCTTG
This sequence comes from Phyllomedusa bahiana, assembly GCA_025379985.1. Lineage (NCBI taxonomy): Eukaryota > Metazoa > Chordata > Amphibia > Anura > Hylidae > Phyllomedusa > Phyllomedusa bahiana. The sequence goes on from JAODAL010040581.1 coordinate 5,685, forward strand.
AACGCTTGTATGTTGATACACGTGTGTAAAATATTTATTTGCTCATATTACCTATACAATGCATTTTACTTTTAAGTTTCATTAAAGAAGCTTTTTGCTTCAAGTGGTTTAATTATATATAGAAAACTTTGTCTATTCTGTAAGCATTTTTTAAGTCTGTAAGTAAAAGGCATAGGATCCTGCTCAGCCCCAGGCACATGGACTCTACTTAAAATACCAATTTAATAGTTATTACTAAAAGTCAGAAAGACAATAAAATAGATCAGATGATGTGCACTGTACACTTATTGTAATTACACACCTTCCTACCATCCCAATGCATATTTAAAGTGATACTTAAAGGACAAGCCAGGATTTTTTTTCCTTTAGTTCATTAGAAATTACTAGGTACACAGTAGCACCAATAATTTTTATTACCTGCAGCTGAATATAGGATTTCAAACTGCTGCAAACTGGGCATGTTTGTGTGACCTAAGATTCTCTATGCATTCCTATTGGAGGTTCAAAGTTAGGAGGGATAGATTGGTCTGGTCCAAGGCTAAGGAAAAGTTTTAGGGTCTATTATCATTACCTTTTTTTTTTGCTGTAACATGGAGAGATTTTTAAATTGACTACAACTTAAGGCAGTTTGATTGTTAAAGGGGTTGTTTCACTACAATGATTAGCTTTCAAATTTTAGGGAATCAAAACAAATACATCTTTTATTTTTCCCTGGTAAGGAGATAAGAGAGATTTTATCTGCTCTAAGTGCATACAGGTTTTTCTGGTTACCTTTCTGCTCTGCCCTCCTCTCTCTGGACTTATCTGAGAGGAGGGAGTGATGACACCACAGGACAGATGGTAGCTTGAGAACAGAGTGTGTTATCTCTAAAAAACAAAGGCTATTAATTACTTTCGATTGCTTATGTTGAGATCAGAAGCCTGAATCACCCTCAGTCTGACCAAGAAAACTGAGGAAGCATGAATATGGAGCTGCCTGTGGCTTTTTGAAACAACATGGTGAGACGACACTTTTAATAGCCACATAGCCACTATTTAGCACCAAAATAGCCAACCTACTAAGAATGAAACTGTTTCAAGGTACAGCTAATTTTAAATTGAACCAGCCCTCATAATGGTGGTATGGTCAACTCTGGTCAATTCCCAGAACCATCTCCAGTGAAGACACGTTACTTTTGAATCGAGTTGGCCATGGTAGCCATTTTATTAAAAAAAAAAACAGCTTATCAAAACACATCCTATCAGAAAAACCTCACAAAATAAAATAAATGGGAAGGTCCTCAAAGCCCAACCATTACTCCCCCATGTTCCTGAGCACCAAATGTCTTTATCAACTCCAGCTGATAATCACTGGCTTGGAGACATCAGTTGTTAACTCACTATCCTCGCTCACAGCTCTCCCTGCCACGTAATTCAGCCTTAATGTTCATCAACTTTGAGGACCGCCTACTGCCTAGTCATTGTGCAAGCCTAAGCTAGCCTCCTAAAATCTAAAATATTAAATAAGAGGGGGGACGGGACATTTACCCAGGACGCAAGTTTTCCTTTTTTACAGTGTCCAATAGTCATCCCTGAGCCTTCCCTAGTTCCTGTTGTCACATACGGCCTCTCTGCTAACCACCGTTAGAGATGGGGAATCGATTCTAACGAAGTGGAAAACTTTGATTCTGAACGAAGTCGGAGTTTGGGGTGATTCGCAGGATTGAAGTGTGCTTTTGATTGATAAAATGGCTGCGAGCACATGGCGTTTTCATGGGGCAAAGAACTCTGAGAGGAAAAGGGCATAGCCTGCATTACATGCGCAGAGATAAGCCAATCAGAGACCGGGGGATTTTGGGGAGTCACCGCACTATATAAGTCCGGGCTGACCTGGGAGCTCATACCGCTCTCACTGTACTGAGTAGGGAAGGTGCTGCCGTGGCTGCTTATATAGCTGATACTAAAGAAAATCATTTTTATATAGCGATTTTTTGGGGGGGCACAGCTTTTCACAGACTGCTTCCAAAAACGTTTTTAATTCTGATTTTGTGGGGTATTGGAAATTTAAGTCCAGTGTTCGCCCCAAAGGGGCCCGCAATTTTTAAAAATTTTTAAAGGGTAAACTGCTCAGTTTTTGCAGCACTTTAATATCCAAGGGGTTTTCTAATTTTGTTCCTGTTTTAATTTATTTAAAAAAAACAGAGTTTTTACAATCCAAATACCCAAAATTTAAATTTTTTTGCCCCCATTTTTTTTTGGGGCAATTTGATCCGGGGTTTTAATTTAAACCTTGTTCTGCTGTTGTGTCACTAAAAGAAAAAGTTTTTTTTCAACCCCCCAAAAAAAAAAATTTTTCCTTTAAACATAATTCACAACCAAGGGTTTAAATTTCAATTTTTTTTGTTTTTCCCGTACCGTAAAATCAAACCCATTTTTAAAACGTTAAAAAACGGGGAAATTTTTGGTTGCTCATTTCTTTTTGCGAAAAAATAAAATCCCCGGGGGTTTAAATTTAAACTTGTTTTTGCTTTTGGGGTTTACTAAAAAAACGTTTTTTTTTCCCCCCGCCCAAAAAAAAATTTTTTCCCGTAGCATAATTCACAACCAAAATTAATTCCCAAATTTTTCTTTGTTTTTGTACCGAAAAAAACCCCATTTTAAAAACGCTACAAACTGGTAATTTTTTTTGGGTTTCTCTTTTCTTTTGCGCAATTTAGATCCAAAGGGGTTTTTTAAGCGTTGGTTTTTTCCCGTTTTGGGCACTAAAAAAAAGTTCTTTTTTTAAACCCCCCCCCAAAAAAAAAAATTTTTTCCCGTAGCATAATTTACAACCGAAGGTTTAAATTAAAAATTTTTCTGTTTTTTCTGACCGTAAAATAATTTTTCAACCCATTTTTTAATCACAAAACTTTGGAAAAAATTTTTTTTCTCACTTTTTCGCTTTAAAAATCCCTTTCCCCGAAATTCGCCCTTTGTTTTCAAATTTTAAAAAGAAAACCTTTCTTTTTCAAGCCAAAAAAATAAATTTTCCTTAAAAATTTTAAAAATTTTTAAATTTTTTGGGGGTAAAAAAAACACCTTTTCTCCAAAACGGAATTTTTTCCTTTTTTTCCAATTTTTCCAAAGGTTTAAATTTAAACCTTTGTTCCTGTTGTTGGGGGGGGGGGGGGGGGGGGGGGGGGGGTCACTAAAAAAAGTTTCTTTTTCAACGGGCCGAAATTTTTGGGGGATTTCCAAACCCAAGATGGTTTTTTTTTGATTGTAAAAAAATACACTGGGGTTTTTAAAAAGGGGAAAAACCCGGAAAAAGGGGTTGCCTCCATTTCTTTTTCGAAATTTAAACCGGGGGTTTTTAAGGCAGCCGCCCATTTGGGCCCTGAAAAGTTATTTTAACCACCTCAATTTTTCTGAGTAAATTCCCCTGGTTATTAAAGCTTTTTTCTTTCCGGAAATCAGATTTTAAATTGCGAAATTTTTTGGGGGGGGTCACCGGGTTGTCCCAGGGTTTTTAACGTTTTTTCTGTTTTGTGGGGGAATTAAAAAGAAACCGTTCTTTTCACCGCCCAAAAAAAAACAAATTTTTCCCGAGCAAATTTAAAACCAAGGGGTTAAAACAAAGTTTTTCCCGTTTTTTCTTTAAAAAACCAAATTTTTTCAACCCAAAACCCCTTAAATTTTTTTGGGTTTCTCATTTTCTTTTTGGGGCAAATTTTGTCCAGGGGGGTTTAATTTTTTAACGTTGTTCGGCTGTTGTGTCCCCTAAAAGAAACGTTCTTTTTTTACCGGGCCAAAAAAAAAAAATTTTTTTCCCGTAAGCATAATTCCAACCGAAGGTTAATTTTCAAGTTTTTCTGTTTTCCCTTTTCCGTAAAAAAACAAAAACCCATTTTTTAAAAACTTTCAAAAACGGGGAATTTTTTTTTTTCTCATTTTTTTTCGCAATTTTGATCCAGGGGGTTTAAAAAAAGCGTTGTTTTTGCTGTTTTGGTCACTAAAAAAACTTTTTTTTTTCAAACCCCCAAAAAAAAAAAAATTTTTTCCCGTAAACATAATTCACCCAAACCAAAAATTTAATTTCAAGTTTTTCCTTTTTTTCGGGACCAAAAAAAAACAAACCCTTTTAACCCCCTACAAACTGGTAATTTTTGGTTGCCATTTCTTTTTCGCAATTTAATCCATGGGGGTTTTAATCTTTTTCTGCGTTGGGGGTTTTTACTAAACGAAACGTTCCTTTTTTAAAAGCCAAAAAAAAAAAATTTTCCCGGGACATAATTCACAACCGAAGGGTTTAATTTCAAGTTTTTTCTGTTGTTCTTACCGAAAAAAACACGCCATTTTAAAAAAACCAAAAAAAGGGGTGGTAATTTTTTGGGTTTCTCATTTCTTTTTTTCGCAATTTAAAATCCAGGGGGTTAAAATTTAAAATTTTTTTTCTGCTGTTTTTGGTTACTAAAAAAAACTTCTTTTTTTTACCGCCAAAAAACTTTAAAATTTCCCCGTACATAAATTTACAACTGAATGTTAATTAAAAAGTTTTTCTGTTTTTTTTACCGTAAAATACACACCCAAATTTTTAAACCGCTACAAAGCTTGGGAATTTTTTGGGGCCATTTCTTTTTCGCCAAATTTTGATCCATGGGTTTTAAAAACGTTGTTCTGCTTTTTGGTCACTAAAAAAAATTTTTTTTTTTCCAAACCCCCAAAAAAAAAAATTTTTTTTTTAGCAAAATCACAACCGAAAATTTTAAATTTCATTTTTTTTGTTTTTTCTTAAACCCTAAAAAACACCCATTTTAAAAACGCTACAAACTGGGAATTTTCGGTTTGGGTTTATTTTTTTTGGAAATTTTTGATCCCCGGGGTTAATTAAAAAACATTGTTCGCCCATTTGGCTCTAAAAGAAAAGTTCTTTTTTTAAAACCCCCAAAAAAAAAATTTTTTTTTTTTTCCATTTTTTTTTTTCCCGGGGCATAAATTTTCCAAAACCCAAGGTTTAAATTTCAAGTTTTCTGTTTTCTGTACCGAAAAAAACACCCATTTTAACAATAAAAAGCTGGTAATTTTTTGGGGTTTCTCATTTCTTTTTCGCAAATTTTGATCCGGGGTTTTAATTTTAAACTTGTTCTGCTGTTGTGGGCCAAATAAAAGAAACGTTCTTTTTCAAACCCCAAAAAAAAACAATTTTTTTCCTGTAGCATAATTCCCCCAAACCCAAAGGTAATTTTCAAAAATTTTTCTGATGTTCTGTACCGTAAAAAAAAACACACCATTTTAACACGCCCACAAAGCTGGTTTAAATTTTTGGGTTTTCATTTTTTTTTGCGCAATTTTTGATCCAGGGGGGTTTAAATTTAAACGTTGTTCGCTGTTTTTGTTTACTTTAAAAAAACTTTTTTTTTCACTGCCTAAAAAAAGAAATTTTTTTCCCGTACAAAATTCACAACCGAAGGGAAATTTCAAGTTTTTTTTTGTTGTTCGTTCCCCTAAAAAAACACACCCTTTTAACACACTACAAAACTGGTAATTTTTGGTTGCTCATTTTTTTTGCGAAATTTAGATCCAGGGTTAAATTAAGCGTTGTTCTGCTTTGGGTACTAAAAAAACGTTCTTTTTCCCCCCAAAAAAAAAGCATTTTTCCTGTAGAAATTCACAACCGGGGTTAATTACAATTTTTTCTGTTGTTTGACCGAAACTACACGCCTTTTTAAACCCAACAAAGCTGGAAAATTTTTGGTTGCTCATTTTCTTTGCAAAATTTTTAGACCAGGGGTTAAAATTAAGCATTGTTCGCTTTTTGTGGTCACTAAAAAAAAACTTCTTTTTCAGCCCCAAAAAAAACAATTTTTCCCTTACATAATTCAAACCGAAGGTTAATTACAATTTTTCTCTGTTGTTCCGTACCGTAAAAGACACGCCTTTTAAAACGAAACAAAGCTGGTAATTTTTTTTTTGCTCATTTCTTTTGTGAAATTTTAGATCCAGGGGTTAATTAAGCATTGTTCTCTGTTGGGGCACAAAAGAAATGTTCTTTTTTCGCCGCCAAAAATTTTTTTTTTCCTTAGCATAATTCAACCGAAGGTTATTTAAGCCTGTTTTTTTTTTATTTTCAGAAAAAATACACATGTTTTTTAAAGGCACATAAAAGAAAAATTTTCCTGCCCATTTGTGGAGCGCAATTTATATCCAAGGTTACCCAAGTTTTTATGGGTTATTTGGATCAAATACAGGGTTGTATTTATCATATGCAAATATCTTCATCAAAACATGTCCCCGTATATTTTTTGAACAAACAAAATGCAGACAGAGAGGTGGGGAGCCCTTTCACCTTCGAGTGGCAGTGGGGACAAAACATTCCGGAGCGGCCCGTCGCAGCACAGCAAGGGGACTCGCAGCAGGGTTTTCTCGGTGAGGGGCCCAACTGCCGCTGATCTAGCGGCCGGTGTTTTTCAGCAACCCAATGGTTTTTTGTTGGTTGACAAGGTCCCTCCACTTCCCCCCCAATTTCATCTGACAACCCCAGCAAAAAGTCGTGGGAACGCCCGACACAACCCTAGTTGGCATGGGCCCCGGACGGGGCAGAGCGCTCACCTTCCTCAACCCGCCTCTGCCCATCCGGTTCCCTCACCAGAATCTACTATGTGGTCTGGGCTCAGCACCATATAACGAATAACAATTTAGGAGGGGATTTAGCAGCTACTTGGCAGCGAAGAAAGGGAAACCCAAAATCCCCTCTTTTTGCAGAGGCGGCAAAATATAGATGGGAGAAAGGCATGGGGAGGTCATGTTGTGAGGGGTCGCCTCGCATACCAAAACTGGTTAGAGGACAGCATGACGAGAAACACAAAAACTGAGAGTAGCCACCGCACTGGGGGCCGGATAAGCAAGGGCTTCATCATCGTCAGAAGAAAGGGTTTACTTTCCCCGTCAGGGAGCGGTGCGCCACAATGGGTTTGGGGGCCGTGATCACAGGGGGGCACATTTGGGGTCGGGAGCCAAGTGGCCACGAGGTAGAAAACCCGCTTCGCAGGTCCAAGAAAGTACGGAAACAGGGGAAAGCAGCGGCGGCAGTAAGTCCAACTCAGTAACGAGCGTTGGCGGTAAAATCCGATACTGGGCGGTGTGGCATTTCTTTTGCTAAGACACCGGAGGAGCTGAATATGGGTATATGTAGAATCTGTGGGCAGAAAGTGAAGCGTAGCCAGGGAGCTAACATTGGCACCCCCCGGCCCTGCGTCAACACACTTTGCGTCACCATCCGGTGGCCTGGGAGAAACGTGGGTCAGATGTGGTGGTCCATCCTGCCGCCGCAGCAACACAGCAGCAGCGGCCAGTGCAAAGCATGCCATTGCAGCCAGTCAAGGCTCCACCATCTCTGCAGAAGAGAGCTGTTTCCCCTTTTACACATCTCCCGGTCCAGATGCTCCTCTCCTCGCTAAAACCCTGGCGCCGGCAGTCCCCCTTCACGAGGCGATTGCAAAAGAGACAACATATGCGTCCAACCATCCTAAGGTCAAAGCTGACCGTGCCTCCTGTCCAAGGTTGTTGGTACTGCATCCCCCCCCTTTCCAAATGGTGGACTCTGCACCGTTCAGAGAACTAATGGCTTGTGCCGACCGAGATGGAGAGTTCCAAGCCGTAATTTCTTTTCCAAAAGGCAGTACCAGCACTCATAAATATGTAGAACAGAAGGTGGGCCAGTCCTTGAGCTTATCGGTTTTTTCCAAGGTGCACGGCAGTGGGGGACGTTCTGGAAGTCTGTAAATACGGTCAAGGGCCAGTACATGTCCCTTGTAACGACGATCTGCTGGGTGAATGAGCATTCCTGCCCAGGCCACTGCCAACAACCTTGGAAAGTATACCTCCGCTTTTCTCCTCCACTTTGTCAAACTGCGGCTTCCTGCGCCAATGTCCGCTTTCCTCCTTCCATCCTCCTCCATCTCCACCATCCATCTCCAGCCTCCACAAGTACTGCTCCATCATAACCACATTGTAGGGCACAGCTGTGTACCCCGCATGTCAGTTTCTACACCTGGCTTGCCTCGGTGAAAACGAAGTCCACACAGGGGAGAAACTGCTCCCGTGGTTCCATGCAGCAAGAAATCGATGTGAGGCTTTCCCTGCCGCCAACTGCAAAATTCGTAACCATTGTGCCGTGGACAATGGGAGTAACATGGTGGTCCCCCGGCTGTTCTGCCACCGAGAAAGGGAATGGTCCATGCGCCCTGCATGGTGCATGTTTTCAATCGGTTGTGAAAAGTTTCTGGTAGTCCCTTTCCACGGCGATCTTCAGAACATTCTGAAAAAGGCCAGGAAACTGCATGCACTTCATCGCATTCCCACCAAAGCCAGGAACACCCCCTCCTTCAAGTTGCCAGCGGCAGAACGGCCTCCCCCCACGCAACACACTCTGATATGCGATTATTCCACCCGTTTGGTAATTCCAGCCTGCACATGTTGGAACCGACTTTGTATGAGACAGAGAAAAGGCCATTAACGGATTTTTTTGATGATCCAGTCAGACAGGAGTACTCCCCTGGTTGTAACTTTGATGTCAGCCAGTTGTCAGCCATGCCGTGAACACCTGCCGTTTTGGTTGAGGCCATTCAAGGATGCATGCGGTTATTTTTCAGTCACCAGTGACTATTGGGAATTCAATAACGTCCATTCCACTTGCTTCATATTCCGGAACAGATGCTGAAAGAATCAGTCATGGGCAGGGGACTGGAGACGTTAGTGTGACTACAACTCGCAGCCACTTGAGTCCCGGTAAGGGACTGAACTGGGAGGGAGGAGGACATTGGAGCAGAAGGCATGTCTGGTTGGAGAATGGAGTGGAATTTTCTCCCAGAGTACAAGAGAGGAGGAGCAGGAGCAAGCCTGTGAGGAGGTGGAATGTTAGAATGAGGACGATGAAAAAAAAGGCAGATGACCCCGCAAGCAACGAGTGCAAATATACAGTGGGAGAGATGGAGGCATGGAGCCCCTCGGATCCACTTGAGCAGTATGTCCGCAGCATGCTGATTTAGCCCTTGGCTATAGTGACGCGCGATATGATAGTCACCATCCGGCATAGGGATGACTTCTGGCTCACCACCCTATTGGAGCATTGGCTAACCGGTCCAAATGGGAGCCTTTTTTCCCACCTGCTGAGATTTAGGACAAACTCAAATACTAAAAGGGTGAAATCCTCCCATAGACAGTATTTATGGCCCGCTGCCTATGGTTGCGGCCATTGTCCACCCTCCCTGACAGTCTAAACGGGGGGTTTTCTTCAGCACACCCGTACTACTGGCCGCGGCTTGCCGGGGGAAGGTGGTGGGGTAGGGCAGTACCAGCTCCCATCAAGCAGCAACCAAGGTCCTGGAGTCCCACAGTATGAAGCAGCATTCTTCCACCCGCCCTAGTGTCGTGGGAGGGCAGTCGCCAGCAGCAGCAGCAGCAGGACCTGGAGCCAGACCGAACCAACAGGTTTGGTGGCCTGAGTTCTTGGGGACAGCACTCTAGCCACCCCATTAGAAGATCCGCTGGACTACTGGGCAACCAAACTGGATGTGTGGGGCCGCAACTTGCGTGAGTTTTGCAGTGGAGAAGGCTTGTACTTGTCCCCCGGCCATGTAGTGATGTGTGGCCATCAGAGCGGTTGATTGCTAAGCGGCGGGGGGCCTATCGTTTCACCAAGTGGAGAAACTGCTTTGATCCACGGTAAAAAAAATGTGGAATGGACTGACCTTTTGTCAAGGATTGAATTCAGGCGAGGAACGTCCCCAGGATTTTTCCACACACTAATGCCTTTAAAGTAAGGGTCCAGACTACATCACCATAAGCGCCTCCACCAAAAACTGATGTAGAAATGAGTCATGGGTTCCAAGACTAACCCTGCCTCAAGCCACTGATCTGAGTGCCTCCACCCTCCTGATGCCACAGCATCAGCTGCTGCCGAGTTTGCCCATCTGCCACCAACCATCTTTACCAGGACTGGTATTGCCATCCACCTTCACCACAGTCATTGTGCCCCACTTATGAGTTGGCCTACTTATACATTTTTCTACCTCCAAATGTCATGTGGCCACTGCCTAACCTCAAGCTGATGCTGTGGCTTGCTGCAGTGCCCTCCTACACTGTGTCATTGTGGCCACTCTTTGGCCCTACACCCTGTATTTTGGCCACCCCAGATGAGATGTCCATGTGCCCACTGTCCTGACCTCATGCTGCAGCTGTCAGCTTGCTTGCCGTGCCGCCTCCCACACTGTAACATTGTGCCACTCACTTGACCTCATGGCTGCTGCTGCCGTCACCTCCACTCTCTGTCCCATTGTTGTCCACTCTTTGGCCTACTCCTGGTTTGCCACCTCCAGAATGTCATTGTGCCACTGTCTGACCTCATGCTGCTGCTGTGGCTTGCTGCCGTGCCCTCTACAACTGTAGTTCCATTGTGGCCAACCACTTGTGGCTCTACTCCTGTTTTTGGCCACCTTCCATAATGTTCATTGTGCCGACTTGCTTGGACCCCATGCCGGCTGCTGCTGTGGCTGCTGCCATGCCCTCCACACTTGTCCATTGTGCCACCTCACTGCCCTCATGCTGCCGTACCTCCCTCTCTGTCATTTGTGCCACTTTTGGTATGGCCTACTCCTGTTTTGGCCACCTCCAGAATGTCATTGTGCCACTGCCTGACCTCCATGCTGCTGCTAGTGGCTTAGCGTTGGCCCTCCACACTGTGATCATTGGTGCCACCATCTGTGGCCTACTCCTGTTTTTTGCCACCTCCAGAAATGTCATTGTGCCACTGTGACCTCATGCCTGCTGTGCTGCTTGCTCGTGACCTACGACAATCTGTCCATGTGCCACTGTCCCTGACCTCGATTCTACTGCCTGTTGGCCTGTTGCGTGACCTCCACACTCTGTCATTGAGTTCCACCTGATCTGACCTCATTCTGCTGCTGTGTCTGCTGCCATTGAGGCCTCCACACGGTTTCATTGTGCCACTCAGTGGGCCTACCTCCCTCTTTTTTGTCACCTCCAGAATGTCCATTTTGTGCCCGACCTGTCCAGCCTCAATGCTAGGCATGTCTGTTGACTGGGGCTGCCGTTAAACCCTTTACACACTGTGTCCATTGTGGTCCACTCCTGTGGCCTACTCCTGTTTTTTTTGGCCACCACCAGAAATGTCCCATTGATCCACTCCCTCCTGACCTCATGCTTGCTGATGGCTTGCATGCCATCCACCCTCCCACACTCTGTCACTGATGTTGCGCCACCTGAGCCCTCAGCTTGTTTTTTTCCAGCCTTCGGCGCTGCCCATTGACTTTTATCCAGGCTGCATTCCCCCCCTTCAGTTTTTTGGTCCCAGTTTTTGCCCTCTTTAAGTGCCCAGGGAATTTTATTAGTAAGCGACTCTCTAAGTGTGGCGGCCAGTCTCACCACATGGTGCGTGTTTCATAACTAAAACACAACATTGTATTGAAGACCAACCAAGCTTACCCTCTGCATATTGTCAAGCAATGGACAACAAGTGTACTAAAGCACCCTGCAGGCATTGTAGCAGCCTGGAAGATAAGCTGTATTTTTATAACGCGATTATCCGTACCCGAATTATTTCGGACCGAAACGAATTTTATTGTCGGGAAATTCGATCGAAGACAACCGAATCGAATTTGTGAGAACATCGCCCATTCTACCATATACCAATGCATGACATACATATCCACTGGGGGCGCCTGCTGCCTAGGGGTATGGGAAAAGTAGACAACTCCAATCCTGGCCTTTGAACTCTTTAGATGCCACAACAAATGCATCATTTAGTTAGACAAAACAGTGGAAACAGTAAATACAACGAAAAATAAAATAAAAACAACACCCTTTTCCCATTTACAATCACTCCAAAAAAGATAAAAAAATAAAATACACGTATTTGGTATCGCCTATAAATATGTCATGTTAATTAACTTGCACAGTGAATGCCGTACAAAGAAAAAAAAAATCTCAGAATATCGATGGTAAGTTTTACCGCATCCTGCAGCACATACAATAGATCAAAACAATCAAAACTCATATAAATCCAAAAGATTGGATAACCAATAAAAACGTTGGATTTCATTCCACAAAAAAAAAAAAAAGTATCAAAAAGCCCATCCCCCGAAAAATGATCGCCATAAAATGGTCTAAAAAACTTTCATCCAGCAAAAAAACAAGCCCCATATACATCTCTGTACACAGAAAAAAGGAAAAAAATACGTATGCCTCTCAGACTCATTGCGATGAAAAAAAAACGTGTTGTTCCCATTTTGATAAAAGTGTTATTGTTTTTATTATTTTTATTGTGTATAAGCAGTAAAACCAAAAAATAATAAACAAACTGTGGAAATCCACTGTAATTTTAATATTTGACCTGCAGAAAAAAAGCTAGAGCATGTCACTTATACCGCACGTGGACCGCTGTAAAAAATATAAAATAATAAAAACAACTACCATGATGTGCTGTATTTTTGCTCCATATGCCTCACAAAAATCTTACTAAAAAGGGATCAAAGCATCATATGCACCCCATGATGATCCCAATAAAATCGTCAACTCCCCCCGCAAAAAACAAGCCCATAATCAGTTATGTGTACTGAAAAATAAAAAAGTTATGGCTGTCAGACTCTGATGACATAAAAACAAAATAAGTTATAAAACTTTTTGTGTAAAAGTAATAAAAATAAAAAACTATACTGTATAAAATGTATGTCTTGTAATTGTACCAACCCACATGGTAAAGTTATCCTGTCATTTATACCACACAGCAAAAACTGTAAAATTGAAGCCCAAAAAACAATGGCGGAACTTTTTTCTTCCCATTTTCATGGCCCAGTGCTAAAAAGACACCTGTGCACCCAAATGCACAATACACCCCTAGATGAGATCCATGAGAGTTGTTGAACCCAAAATGGGGCAACTTCTGGAAGGTTTTATCCTTTCTAGTACTTTGGGGGCTTTGCAAATGAGACATGGCACCGACAAAAATCTGTTTCACAAGACAAATAGCGCTCCCTCCCTTGTATGCCCTGCCATGTGCCAAACAGCAGTTTATACCACATGTAGGATGTTGCTGAACTTAGAAGAAATTGTGTAACAAAATTTGGGATGCTTTTTTTCCAGGATTCCTTGTAAAGTTTAAATATTTACAGCAAAAATTGCTGGATTTTTTTTTCCATTTTCACAGCCTAATGCTAAAAAAATCTGTGAAACACATGTGGGGTTGATATACTTACTGCACCCCTGGATATATTCAATAGGGAGTGTAGTTTTCAATATGGGGTCTCTATAGGGATGTTTTTTACGTTTTAGCCCATTAGGGTGTCCGCAAACATGAAAAGGAGCTTAAATAAAATTGTATTGAAAGTGAGTCAAATAGTGCACTAAGTCCACATATGGCATAACTCTAAAAATGGCATAATCAGAGAAATCAATATTTGTGTCCCTCCTGTTTCAAGTCCAAAATTCCTCTGTTGTTCATTCTCGTCCATTTCTTCAATTCCTCTGATGTTCCTCCTGATTCAAGACCTCAATTCCTATGGTGTGCCTCCTGATGCAAGTCTGCTTACCAGTTTTGGTTTTTTAATTTTTGCCCATCATGGCCCCTCGCATTCACCCCGTTTTACGTTTTTCTTAGACTGATTGGAATTTTCTGTGTGTTTCTGTTTTCCTGCGATAAAGTCCTTTGAAGAAACGTTACCCTTAACAATTTTTTTTTATAGGAACAGGACAATACTTCTAAGGCAGGGGTGTCAAACTCGTTTTCGCCGGGGGCCACATCGGCCTCACGGCGTACCTTAAAGGGCCGACCTAATTTTAGAACTGTGTAAATGTAACTTCTCCTTAACAGTTAAGAGAGATATTAAGGAGTAGTTTCATTTGTACAGTATTACTGTTACAATCAGCCCTTTGATGGTAATCAGGAAGAAGGTGAGGCCCACAGAGGGAGGGAGGGCAGATGGTGGAGGCCCACAGTGGGTGGCAGGGCAGATGGTGGAGGCCCACAGAGGGAGGCAGGCCAGATGGTGGAGGCCCAGGGGGGGCAGGCAAGGAGTGGTGGAGGCCCACAGAGGGAGGCAGGGCAGATGGTGGAGGCCCACAGAGGGAGGCAGGCCAGATGGTGGAGGCCCACAGAGGCAGGCAGGCCAGAGGGTGGCGGCCCAGGGGGAGGCAGGCCAGATGGTGGGGGCCCAGGGGGAGGCAGGCCAATGGTGGAGGCCCCAAGGGGGGGGCAGGCCAGATGGGGGAGGCCCACATGGGGAGGCAGGCCAGATGGGAGGCTCACAGAGGGAGGCAGGGCCCGATGGTGGAGGCCCCCAGAGGGGGGCAGGCCAGATGGTGGATGCCCTCAGATGGCGGCAGGCCAGTTGGGGGAGGCCCCCAGCGAGAGGCAGGCCAGATGGTGGAGGCTCACAGAGGGAGGCAGGCCAGATGGTGGAGGCCCACAGAGGGAGGCAGGCCAGATGGTGGAGGCCCACAGAGGGAGGCAGGCCAGATGGTGGGACCCACAGAGGGATGCAGGCCAGATGGTGGGAGGCCCACAAGGGAGGCAGCCAGATGATGGAGACCCAGAGGGGGAGGCAGGCCAGATGTGGAGGCCCAGAGAGTGAGGCAGGCCAGATGTGGAGGCCCACAGAGGGAGGCAGGCCAGATGGTGGAGGCCCACAGAGGGAGGCAGGCCAGATGGTGGAGGCCCACAGAGGGAGGCAGGCCAGATGGTGGAGGCCCAGGGGGGAGGCAGGCCAGATGGTGGAGGCCCAGAGAGGGAGGCAGGCCAGATGGTGGAGGCCCACAGAGGGAGGCAGGCCAGATGGTGGAGGCCCACAGTGGGAGTCAGGCCAGATGGTGGAGGCCCACAGAGGGAGTCAGGCCATCTGGTGGAGGCCCAGAGAGGAAGGCAGGTCAGATGTGGAGGCCCACAGAGGGAGGCAGGTCAGATGGTGGCGGCCCTGGGGGGAGATAGGGGGCAAGATGGTGGAGGCCCAGAGGGGGGGGCAGGCCAGATGGTGGAGGCCCACAGAGGGAGGCAGGCCAGATGGTGGAGGCCCACAGGGGAGGCAGGCCAGATGGTGAAGGCCCACAGAGGAGGCAGGCCAGATGTGGAGGCCCACAAGGGAGGCAGGCAAGATGGTGGAGGCCCACAGAGGGTGGCGGGCCAGGTGGTGTTGGCCCATGGGGGAGTCAGGCCAGATGGTGGAGGCCCAGAGGGGGAGGCAGGCCAGATGGTGGAGGCCCAGGGGGGAGATAGGGAGCTAGATGGTGGAGGTCCAGAGGGGTAGGCAGGCCAGATGGTGGAGGCCCAGAGGGGGAGACAGGCCAGATGGTGGAGGCCCAGAGGGGGAGGCAGGCCAGAAGGTTGAGGCCCAGAGGGGGAGGCAGGCCAATGGTGGAGGCAGGCCAGATGGTGGAGGTCCCAGGGGGGAGGCAGGCCAGTGGTGTGGAGGCCCACAGAGGGAGGCAGGCCAGATGGGGAGGCCCAGGGGGGAGGCAGGCCAGATGGTGAAGGCCCAGGGGGGAGGCAGGCCAGATGGTGGAGGCCCAGCGGGGAGGCAGCCCAGATGTGGAGGCCCAGAAGGGGAGGCAGGCCAGATGGTGGAGGCCCAGAGGGGGAGGCAGGCCAGATGGTGGAGGCCCAGAGGGGGGAGGCAGGCCAGATGGTGGAGGCCCACAGAGTGGGAGGCAGGCCAGATGGTGGAGGCCCAGGGAGGGGGAGGCAGGCCAGATGGTGGAGGCCCAGAGGGAGATAGGGGCTAGATCGTGGAGGCCCAGGGAGGGGAGGCAGGCTAACTAGTAAGACCTAGGGTGGGGGTTAGAGGACTAGCTGGTAAGGCCCAGTAGTGAAGCCACTTACCAGCCTCAGTGAACGGTCCTCCGCAGGAGCAGGAATCTTCTGTTCAGGTAGGAATCTCCTCTGCTCAGCTTCCAGGCCTGCAGGGGGCGGGGCCGGAGCACTGAGCAGGCGGAGCCAGGCAGTCTGTGCTCTTCTACTGTGCACGTAGCTGCCGGCCCTGCCTCCTGAGCTCACTGAGCTGTGCTGCCCGTGCCTGCTCCTGTCTCACTGAAAGAAGCAGCCGCTGCAGAGCACAGCTCAGCAACAAGTGCCGGGCTGGATAACACAAGGCAACGGGCCGAATCTAACACATATACATTTGTAATGATATTATGTGTTAGGCACATTTCATGTACTTGTAATGATAAGTTATGCGCCTCCATGCGCGATGTGCCTCGATAGGCGCATTACATACTCTTCCAATGATATGCTATGTGCCGCAATTTGCACTAATCATGGCACAAAGCATATCATTGGAAGAGTATGTAATGCACCTTTCGAGGCGCATTGCACACGGAGGCGCACAGCATATAATTACAAGTTTATATGTGATAGGCACATTACATAAACTATTAAAGAAATGTTATGCGCCTCTTTGCACAATGCGCCTCGATAGGTGCATTACATACACTTCCAATGACATGCTGTGTTATGGAGGCGCACAGCATATAATTTTTAGGTGTTAGTGTACTGTTATGGATGATAGTTATAGCTTCTCCTCACCTGTTTAGGTATAAAAATTAAACCGAACGTCTCCTCCCATTGACTTTAATGGGGTTCGAAGTTTGAGTCGAACTCAAACTTCTCGGTTCTCGGTTCGACTCAAACTCAAACTTTTTAGGGCTCACTCATTTCTAAAAAGAACCCCTCAGCAAGACTGCTATGCACATCACAACCACTGGGTGGCCACAAATAGACACACATAGCATAAACAACTCCCAGTAGAGTATTGTGAAACCATGCTTTATTGCAATCATCTTGCACCAATTATCTTTGGAGCCAAGATTGAAGGTTTGAAAGGACACATCAATTTTAGTAAAAAAATGAAAGTGACATTAGATTTCACATCAGACATTTTACATCACATCACTTCTGATTCCCATAATATACATTCAGGGAATCAGGAAAGAGATATTGGAAATTGCACTGAAAGTGGCGCTATGTTGAGATCCATGTGAGATCTGGAGTGATGCTGAAAGGTAAGTCCATCCCTTAAAGCAGAGTAAAAACACTAACCCTAAAAAAAGGCCCAACTTGGAGTTAGGGTTGATATTTTGTTGATTTTGACAAAAGTCGATTTAATCTTCTTGGAATCTCTTAGATTCGGGTCATATTAGACATTAATCCAAATCAGAAGCACAACATTGCTACAGACGTGTTAATTCATCTTCTCTGATTAATGATGTCTGCCTCTTTTGCAGTCTGTTCACATTCCAAGATTTTATTTCTAATTGCAAATGAATAAAATATAAAGCGTCTTCGGTGTCAGCAGATGTGTTCATCGTGGCGCGCTAAACAATAACAGAATGTTAAAATGTGAGTATGTGCCATAGGCTATTAAAAAAACCTGTCAAGAAAAATGAAGGCGTCCACTATGTGACTCTAATATCTGCCTTAAAAGCCCACATTTTCTTTAATATCTCAGACTAGATTTACATCCTGTCACTTAAGTCAGAATGATTAACTAATTCAAGGCAGATGGGACCCAGGACTCAAAGGGGACTTAAAACTCACTGTCATGAGTTGATTTAACTTACCCTTCAAAATCCCGAACAATTCGTGGTGTTAAGCTTCTATTTGATCGGCTCGTTTTCTCTTATTTCTGAAATTCCCTACTTGCTTCTTTCTTTCTCTCAATTTTCAGATTGTCCTTTGTTGATTGTTTTCTTTTATTTCCCATGCCGACTTTGCACATTTCTCCTGGGTTAATCTGTTAGGATTGTTTGATTTTATATATCTTTTTATGCCAAGCAAATATCAATAAAATTGTTTGTGCACCACTTGCCAAGCAAGAACATTTGCAATGCAGAAGGAAATATACATCAGCAACAAATCCTGTGAAGTATTTAATATTGGAAAGGTGAATGTAACCTTTTCAGTCCTGAAAATCATGCAAATCTATTTGTGGCTGCCATTATCAGTTCTGTCGGGATAGGATTATTTATTTTTTTTTTTTTACTGTTAGCATTGTGGTCAACAAAAGTCGTGCAAAACCTACATTTTCATCAATTTATTTCTGTTACAGATACAATATACTAGAAAAAGTTTAAGTATGAACCCAGCCTTATAGAATTGCCCTTTAAAATGTATGTACTGACCTGTCAATTGTCGGTATATGGCTGATCCTCTGGGCCCCTGCGAGCGAAGATGATATAACTCGCAGTGGTAGCCGAAATGCAGGACTGGATAGCAGGTGCTGATACAGACAACAGGACACCGCAGGTGTAGCTGTAGGCAGGTGCTGCAGTCCCAGGACAGTACCGGGCTTGGTACGGTGACAGGTATACAGTAAGTATATAGCAGACTGGTGCAGCGGCAGGTATTCAACAGATAATGGGTACAGGTAAGGGCTTAAGTGTCTATCGGCACCAACTTGGTGTTCATTGGTACCTTTATCTTTGTACACTGTCCCTAGTTCCCTGATGAATCCCAGCAATCTTGGGGGGGAAACGCGTTGGAAGGAAGTACAAATATGTTTATTGGGAATAGATATGTGTGCATTTAAGACTATACAGTATCTTTATTGTTATTCTTACACTTTCCATTGACAGGTAGCAAGCTATATATTGGTATTTGGCATTTATATCTTAAGGACAGTAGCTACTTAGTAGGTGGAGGGTAAGGTTAGTTTAGGTACGAGTTTGGGGACGCTCTTATCAGGGCGACTACCCCATAATTTGGTTAGGTAGTTTAGTGTATAGAGGGAGAATCTTTCACAATATTAGATTAGGGATAAAATTAGTGTATTTTATTATGTATATTAAAAGTTAAGTTTTATTGTCTCTGAGGATTTATACCGTTTTGTGTGTATTGGAATTTTCTATTGCTTTGGGTATGTCCAGGGGTTTTTGTATTGGATTATATTTAGGGTTAATCCCCCCTATTATCATACAAAAGGAGTGATATTGTGTTTTTTTCAGGTGAATAACAAGGAGCAGAGTGTTCTAATGGGTAGTATTGATCAAACCGTTTCTAGAAAAGTTAAAGGGGTTTTGCCACGAAGTAAAGTTGACGGGGGAAGCTTGCAAATGAAATAACAAACATTTTCACCATTCATTATTATTAAAAATTCTGGACAGTTTTTGTTTTAGCTGCTCCTTTAGTGATCCATTGTTTACAGCTCGTCTCCAGGGGATACGACCAGGGCTGAGAGCTCCTCAGTCCTGGTCGCACATGCTCAGACATCACTTCTCCTCTCAGGCAGCTACTGAGTGTTCAAACCCCAGGGGCTGTCACTCTACTCCCGTCCTCTGTCCTTCTTAGTAATTAGTCAAACAGTGCAAAGAAATAAAAAAGAAACCTCAGGTTTGTGCATTGATAAAGAGAAAAAGAAAAAAAACACAGGCTTGGTTCATGCAGGGATTTGAACCTAGGACCTTTCTGCTGTGAAGCAAAAATATTACCTCTCAGCTACTCACAATGGGTTACATAAATAGACCTTTCTTTGACTACAAAGAGGAAAGGCCTGGTGATGTCATCCTGCTGGGTCACATGATATGCAATTCAAACAAATCACACACGCCCCTTTCTGAGCACACAGAGCTGAAGAGCTGGATGCAGGAGGTATGAAATGAGATTGTGGCAAAACCCCTTTAAAGGAGTTGTCTCCCTACAGAGTTTCATAGGCTGCATAAATGAAATACTCTGTCACTTCCCGGTTCAGACTGACTAATTTGCATAAGCTCCATGCTTGTATTCAACTCAGTGCTTTCAGTTGCTAATTAGATCAGATTAGCTCAGAAGCTTCTCAAACTGCTTGCAGAAGACTTTATCTGATCCCTCAAACAAAAGCCCTAATTACAGTTCTGTTTATTTTACATAAATCAAGCTTTTTACTGCCCAGCACCACATACACTGCCCTGACCTGTGTGATGATGTCACTCACTGCTATCTCATAGAACAAACAGCAGGGGGAGAATTGTTTACAGGTCAGTTACTGAGGGAACTGAAATAGCCAGGGAGGTCATAAATTCACTTGTATCTCCTTAGGGAAAACAGATGAACAAAGCAATATATTTGGAAAATGTCTTTATTTTGTGTTCCCTACAATTTGAAAGCTATTCTTTGTAGCGAGACAACACCTTTAAGTTCGAGTTGAACTTCACAAAGTTTTAGAACCCGAGCCGAACATTTTACTGTCGCTCGAGTAAATGTTCGCGTTCGTCATTTTAATAATTTTTAGGTGCATTAAATCAATGTAAAGTGGGCCTAAAAGTACGATCCTCTCAAAAATCTGGTGTCAGTTTTACCTTGTATAGTAAACATAATGCGCCTAGAAAGATGCATTGCGCAAATCGTAGCACATAGCTTATCATTTGAAGTGTATGTAATGCGCCCAATGAGGCGCATTGCACACGGAGGCACATGGCATATCATTACAAGTGTATATGTGTTAGGCGCATTTCATATACATAATGATAAGTTATGCGCCTCTGTGCGCGATGTGCATCAATAGGCGCATTACATACTCTACCAATGAAATGCTATGTGCCGCAATTAGCGCAAATCGCGGCACATTGCATATCATTGGAAGTGTATGTAATGCGCCTATCAAGGCGCATTGCGCACGGTGGCGCATAACTTATCATTAAAAGTGTATGAAATGCACCTAACACATATACACTTTTAATGACACTATGTGTAAGGCGCATTTCATATACTTGTAAGATGAGTTATGCGCCTCTGTGCGCGATGTGCCTCGATAGGCGCATTACAAACGCTTCCAATGATATGCTATGTGCCGCAATTTGCGCTAATTGCGGCATCTAGCATTTCATTGGTAGAGTATGTAATGCGCCTATTGAGGCAAAGGGAGTTTGAACTGGTTTGTAAGGGTACACTTACCCCACTGTGGCACATATGGTCCGGTGGTATTCTTGGTTTAATGTCACTTCTGGCCATCACATTAGAGTCACATTAAATACCTCTAATAAACTACTAAAAAAAACACTAACCCCAAACCCATTTGGATTAAGGTTATGGTATCGGTTAGTGTTATGGTCAGAGTGCAAAAATTTGGGACGTCACAGGTTTGGTCAAACCAGTGTTAAATCAAACAGGGACAGACTTGAGAAACAATTATAAAAGCCCTAGAAAAAGTTGTTGGCATTGACTTTTTTAGAAAACGTGGCAAGAAGAAAATATACAGTCCCAGCACTGCCGATCAGCATAATGGTTCATGGTCAGCGTCCTCATGTAAACCACAATATTTATAAATGTCAATGTGGTGCTCAGTGGTAGCAACAGACAAGCTTCAAATCAATAGCGGAGAGAAGAGTAATATCCATGGCAATCACCAAATCATTAAAATCCTCGTTTATTGCAGCAAATTGTTGCTCTAGAGCAGAGGTTCCCAAACTCCAGTCCTCACGCCCCACCAACAGGTCATGTTTTCTGGCTTTCCTTAGCAGTGCACAAGTGATTTAATTATGTTGCACAGATCATTTCATTATTGTCAGTGCATTCTGTGGGAGATCCTGAAAACATGACCTGTTGGTGGGGCTTGAGGACTGGAGTTTGGGAACCCCTGCTCCAGAGGGACAAAAATAGATAGTCCTCATCACGTCCATTGGCACATCCGGCGAGGAGAAGCTTGTGCGCAAACTGCTGTCACGAGTAGTGATTTGTTTTGTCCCTCCGGAGCAACAAGTTGCTACAATAATCCAGGATTTGAATGATTTGGTGAGTGCCATTGACTTTTTTAGCATTTAAAATTATTCTGGATTAAATAAACTCTACCTGACATAGAGAACTAGGTAAGATTTGCAGACTCTGTAGCAAGTAAAGAAAATGTAGATATAAAAAACTTAAAATATTTTGATTCTGAAGTGGTTCATGTGGTCCTAAAACCAAGGTAAGAGTCTTTGAGATCATCTGAAAGGGTAGGGGACCATTTTATTCCCTTCTGTTGGTTTTTATGATGTTTTGTTGTTTATGTTTGTAAACAAATAACAAAAGAGAGAGAGAGAGAGAGAAAAAACACAAAATTGGCAAACAGCCAAGTAAAGACTGGAATTTCAATTTCTGCCCAGTGCTTTACTTTCATATTTTCCAATCTCTTCTGTAAATGCGTTTTTCTGAGGTTCTTTTAAATATGAATTGCTAGAAAAGGTGAGAAAATATGAAAAATGAACTCTGAGGAAGAATCGTACAACCACAGAGACTGTGATGAAGCGACCAGGGCTACTTGCTTAAAATTAATATTAACAAGCTTTCATACCGGGGTAGCATCTAAAGTGCTTTGCTAGGAAAGTGTCTTTTTGGCATAACTTTCTAAATGTGGCTGAACTTGTTAAAGATTTTTTTTTTCTGCTCTCACCACAATCCTTCCCACAGACAACTGTGATTCTGCATATAACAAGAGCCATCATCTTCAATTAATGCTCAGAAAGTGCGACCTGTGCACCGAATATTGAATATATTTCTCACAATGGGTAATTAGAGACTACATCAAGCCTGATTTATGTTTTGTCTAAAGTCACAGCTGAGCTAATCCACTGGCTTATACCACTGTACACCTGAAATAAAGTGGCACAAGGTATAATTAAATTACTCTATGTTACCCTGGAAACAGGAAGCAGAGTCCTGTTGGAGGATGACGGAGGAGGTCTGCAATTCAGGTCAAAGTACTTTCTTTTCTAGAGGAGTAACATTACAATATCATTGCTAATACAATTCTAGAAGCTCAGGTATGATTAGGTTTATGTGACGTTACATAATAGAGGAAAGGGGATTGATTTATTGAGTGACTTGTATGCCGAGTTCACTCAAAAACATGGAGAATTGTAACAGTAAGGCTACTTTTTGCATCTGAGCCATTGGCTCCATTAGGATCATCCGCCCCAGATTCCATTAAAATAACCAAAAAATAGCATGAAGTGCTGTTTTATTTAATTTTATTAAGATATCTAGTGTTACTTTAATGGGGCTCTGTTTGCTTTGACACTGGTTTGACCGAAGCTATCCTATCCCTTATCGCCCAAAAAATAATTTGAAACTGTAACCCTAAGCTATGGTTAGGGCTCGTTAACAGGCTTTATAGGTCTGGCAATGCAACAATCCCATCTTGGCTTAACCTCTGGTCTGAAGTCCCATCCAACATCATTTTCTAATACTTCAGCATCAGCCCAGTGTTATGGTAACTGAGTAACTTCCATCGTGAGTTCACTAAAAAACATGGAGAACTGTTATAATTAAGCTACTTAAAAAACGGGGTCAAAGGCTTCATTAGGAGCCTCCAGCCTAGATTCCGCACTCTTTTTCTGTTAAAATGACTAGTGTTACTCAAATGGTGTTTGGTTCAATACTGGTTCGACCAAACCTATCCTATTCTTGATTGCCAAAAAATTAGCCATAATCTAGGTTAAGGTTACAGGTTGTTTGAAGGGGTTTACTTGCCCATTGGCAATGCAATGTTCCTGTTGTTGCCTAACTTCCAGTCCAATGTCTTATCCTATGTCACTTTCTGTTACTATAATATAGGCCCAATGTTATGGTACCTGGAAATAATCATTTCCTGCAACCACATATTTCTTATGTCAACAAATTGTCAATGTTTTTTTGCCCCTCCCTCATAAACTATGGGACGACATGTATGAACTTTGTTGCTGACAGCTCACTTCTAAATGTCTTTAAGGCAGTGTAGAATGCTCCAGAATGTATGATCCCGAAAATATCTTGGCAATATAATGATTAATAAAGTCCATGGAAAGCCTGCATCTGACGGTTTCCTCCTCCCATCCAGTAACTTTTCAAACCAGGTGTGAGATCCTTGGCGTGTCTGACTGCTAATTTCCACGAATCTTATAACATGGACTGAAAGGTTCTATATTAGGCTTGTCTGCCTTATATTGACTAAGTCACGGATCTTCTATTGTCTGAAATGCTCAAAACCGCAAGTATGTTTTTACAGGCAATACCCGACTTACATCGTTCCGACTTACATCTGTCACCTAGTTACAAACGGAGACTTATGGGGCATGCTGGCACTTGTAGTTCCATGTTCCACAGTGGATAGTAGTTGTGGAACAACAAGTTCCAGCATGCCACAGCAGCAAATGAGGTAAAATCTTCTTAACAGGGGCACAGACATCAAAACAAATGTAAAAACCTTCCCTGCACCATCCAAAACTAAAAACAAACCCTATTGTGCTAGAGTTACATTTAATAAATGTACCTGTTCCGACTACATACAAATTCAACTTAGGAACAAACGTACAGTCCCTTTCCCGTTCGTAACCTGGGGACCGCATGTAGTGTATAGTTGGAAAATAAATAAAGTTGGAAAATAAATGCATATTAAATGACTAAAACGTAAGTGTCTGCACGCAAAGTTGGTTTCCAGAATGTATGAACCTGTTCTTCTTTAGGTCATACATACAGGGCAGTGTAGAGCCAATACCACAAGTCTGGCTCAGGCACCCCCTTTACCCTGGGCTGGATGTTCTTCTGCAGGTCATACATACAGGGCAGTGTAGAGCCAATACCACAAGGTTTTCTCAGGCACCACCTTTACCCTGGTCTGGCTGTTCTTCTGCAGGTCATACATACAGGACAGTGTAGAGCCAATAGCACAAGTCTGGCTCAGGCAAAACCTGAAACATGAAAGTAAATATTAAACTTATTGAATGAGTACAATATCAGTTCGCAACATAAAACCAATTTTATTATTAGTTAATCCAAGATGGTCAGTAAGCTTTTCATAAACTGTAATAAATGTCATCTGTATAAGATATGTTGGTATTCAAACTTTTGATATCAAATTATAGACCAGTAAGTATAACATCTATTGTGGGAAAACTGTTTGAGGGGCTCATAAGGGACTATATACAGGAATATGTGGATGAATTTAACATAGGTTTTTACCAGCAGGTTTTACTAAGGACAGGAGTTGTAAGCCTACAAAAACCAGGCAACCATTATTGAAACCAAAAGGTAAATAACAACAAAAAACTAACAAAAACCTTATGAGAAAATCAAATCAATCTTCATTACACCAAATAACACAAAACTATAAAACAATGAATAACCAAAAAAACAAAAATAACAAAAAAATAAATAAATAAATAAAAAATATACACACACCACCCAACAGAAAGAGGCCACTACTCTCCACCATCGATGAGTAAATAGGCGGAAGACAATATATTTAGGCGAAGAAATACAAACATGTTATAAATGCTTACGCAGTATAAGACATACTTAACCAACCAGCCACCCACGTGTGGAGAGGAGCCAAACCCCGATGCACGTTTCGCTCAAACGCTTCCTCAAGGGGGAATAACACAGATGGGAACACATATACCTATATATATAAATTTTGGTCCAATCGCATCACAAAGATGATGGCAGGCATATAAATTAACCAATAGGCAGTTATCACATGACCTTATGCTAATGACTCATGACGTAATACAAATTAACATATCACATGCCATATGTCCTAGAGGGGAAAACACTTGGAGAATCGCCTGTTGAGAAAGATCTGGGCTTTATTGTAGATCATAGACTACAGAACAGCATGCAGTGTCAATCAGCTGCCTCTAAGGCAAGTAAGATATTGGTGTGTATTAAAAGAGGCCTGGACTCTCCGGACAAGAATGTAATATTTCCGTTGTATAAAGCATTGGTGCAGAATAACTTGGAATATGCTGTTCAGTTCTTGGCTCCAGTTTCTAGAAAGGATGTAGTGGAGCTAGAGAACGTGCAAAGACGATTGACATAGATCACGCCGCGGTCCGTGGCCCCACTTCTGTGATCACTGCGGCTCCATGTTTGGGGTTCTCAGCAGCTGTGTCTTCTGGTCCCGTACCTGCTGCTGCAGCTCCGGGTGTGCGGCATTATTTACATGCCCGCAATCCCGCGCTTCTCCAGCCTTTCCAGTTTCCTTGGCATGTGTGCATGCTTCCTAGGGCACACGCAGCAGCCTTCTGATATTTAACCCTTAAGGACCCGGCGTTTTTTTTTTGGTGACACGTTCATTTTTCCCTCCTCGCCTTCTGAAAGCCATAACTTTTTTATTTTTCCACCTACATAGACACATGAGGGCTTTTATTATGCGGAACAAGATGTACTTTCTAATGGTGTTATTCACTATACTATAGAATATACTGGGAAACCGCAAAAAAATTCCAAGTGGGACAAATTGTGAAAAAAAATGTATTTTCACCATGTTTGCGGTGGTTTTGCTTTTATGGCGTTCAATCTTCGGTAAATATAATGTGTTATCTGTATTCTTCAGGTTGTTACGCATCCGGCAATACCAAACATGTAGGGTTTCCGTTATGTTTTGGTACCGTAAAAAAAATTCCAAACATTTTCTATTTTTGAAATTTGCACCACGCCGCCATCTTGTGCGACCAATAACTTTTTTGTACTAACACCTACAGATATCAGTGAGGGTGCATTTTTTGCGGGCTGAAATGTACTTTTTATTGCTAGCAGTTTGGAATACATGCGACTTTTTTGATCATTTTTATTCCGTTTTTTGAGTGATGTAAAATGTCCAAAAAAAACGCAATTTTGGCGTTTGGAATTTTTTTTCTTCTACGGTGTTCAGCGTACGGGATAAATGATGTTATATTTTTATAGATTGGACTTTTTCGGATGCGGCGATACCAAATATGTGTAACTTTTTTATTATTTTAATGATTTTATTTGTAAAATGGGGAAAGGGGGGTGATTTGAACTTTTAATACTTTTTTTTTTCTGTACTTTAAAACTTTATTATTTTTTTTTTTACTGTAACATTGAGGCCACCTGTGGTACTTGACCACTAGGTGGCGCGATTGTTAATACAACCTAATGCATTGCATAGGCAATGCATTAGGTGTACACAGATGGCGGTTTCCCCGCTTCCTGTCTGCAGACGGAAGTGGGGCAAACCGGCCAGGGTAAGTGACGGGAGCCTTCCCAAGGCTCCCCACCACAATGCCCGGTGATCGTAGCTGCGGCGCCTGATGGGTAAAACAGCGCCAGCGGGCGGAGCCACCCACCGGCGCTGTTACTGCCGGGTGTTAGCGGCGATTTGCCGCTAACACCCGGCGGCTGTGCGGGGGGTCGCGGAGCGATCCCCCTGCAATGCCCCTTAGCGGCCCTGGGACGTACTGATACACCCAAGGTCATTAAGGGGTTAATGGGACAGTGTCCCAATGACCTGTTCTGTGACCTCTGGCTACTTAAAGAACTTCTTGCCTTTACTCCTGGTCAGTTCATTGGTGTCCACCCTTAGAGCGTGACCTACTGAATTAACCCTAGTGTTACCAGTGTTCCTTTGCACTTACCCTGTGCTGTCCAGAGCATCTGTTCCCTGATGTTCCTGACATGGCATTCATCTTTTACTATCTGTTGATATCTGCTACTGTACCAACTC
The DNA here is from genome assembly GCA_025379985.1 of Phyllomedusa bahiana. NCBI lineage: Eukaryota > Metazoa > Chordata > Amphibia > Anura > Hylidae > Phyllomedusa > Phyllomedusa bahiana. The sequence continues at coordinate 33,098 of JAODAL010040581.1, forward strand.
CGCTACTTACCTGGGCCTCTGCTACCAGTCTACGGCTATACGTTGCTGTGACCTGTCACCACTACCACTGTCCGGTGTCCTGTCCCGCACTTTGGCTACCACCGCAGGTATCAAATCAGAGGATCCACTATTTCTAACCATCTGCATTAGTAAACGTGACAACAAGCAACCAAACTTATAAGGGGAATGGAGCATCTTAGTTATGAGGAGAAGTTAAAAGAATTAAACTTATTTAGTCTTGAGAAAAGACAGCTCCGAGGGGAAATGACTAATTTACATAAGTATATAAATGGCCCCTACAAAAAGTATGGGGAAAAGCTATTTCATGTAAAGCCCTCTCAAAAGACAAGAGGACATTTCCTTTGTCTAGAGAAAAAAAGGATTCAATCTCCAGAGGAGAAAAGCCATCTTTACCATGCGAACTGTAAATCTGTGGAATAGCCGCCTGAGGAGCTGGTCACTGCAGAAACAGTTGAGAGTTTCAAGCAAAAGCTTAGATATCTACCTGAAACTAAAGAATATTAATACCTATGTAGCCATATACAATTCTAGATCCAGTCTGATGGCAACACTGGGATCAGAAATTAAATCTTCCTTAGAGCAGATTGGTCCTTGCCTTATGGGATTCAAAGCGTTCATCAGTAGAGGAAACTAGATTTAAACTCCTTATCCCAATCCCTTCACCCACATTTTCCCCACCCTTGGTTGATCTTGATGGACATATGTCTTTTTTCAACTATACTATGTAACTATGTAAAAATGTAAACATAAACGTCATCCCACCAATACCTACTTTTTCAACACTTATAAGGATCCTGGATCAATCAAATATTTTTTGTTACAGTAAGGCCAGTGGAATTTCTAGCGTGACACAAATGAGGTTTGTTTAGTTCAAAACTGGTTCAACCAAACCTATCCTATCACTGATCACCAAAAAAAAAAATCAACCCTAACCGTATCGCAAAGTTAAGATTAGTAGGTTTTAAGAAGTTTTTAAGAGTACTCCTAACAGCCTGGCAATGCAAAACTCCTGTCTCGACCTATAAAATGGAATAACTCACAATCAAGAAGTCGTATAAATGCCAGTACCAGTACCATTACTTCATCCCACAAAATAAAAGCCTTTACACAGCTCTGTGTATGGAAAAATAAAAAAAATTATGGTTATCACAAAATAGCGATGCATACATATTTCTAACAAGCAGCAGTGTCCGTATGCACGGACAGCGTGTACTCTTCAAGTGGAGGATCCAAAAAAGAGGTTGAACCAGCTTCCAGACCGCTGAGGGGAGTTAGACCAGATGTGGAAAAAATATTAAAAAAATATATATAAAAAATATGAACTTTATTTACCATCCATTAAAATCTTGAATAAATCACTCGGCATCATAGGAGAGATAAATATCAATGGCAGCAAAACTTCACATAGGCTGCATGAGCTAAATGAGCCGACGTGTTTCGGGCGTAGCACCTCCCTTACTCATGGCTGTATATTTCACTCTGAAGTGGAGGAGTTACACTGGGAGAAGATTGCATTCTATGTGCTATATCGTTCTTCCTCAGTAATTCACCTGGGACTTCCATGGCTGCAGCGCCATAACCCTTCGCTCAAATGGAAGACAGGCGAAGTCACATGTTGGGGACAAGACTGACAGTCTTGCTGTCTTGTGGCACCCAGCCCAGTTTGCCCTACTTCTCCACTGATGCCTCTCAAGTCTTTGCCAGATCTGCTTGCTCTGTACCAGGATTTTGCTGATGTCTTCTCTGAGAAGCAGACTGAAATCCTCCCACCTCATCGTTCATTTGATTGCCCTATAGACCTGTTGCCAGGTACTTCTCCACTTTGGAGAAGGGTCTATCCATTATCTGTGCCAGAGATTCAGGCCATGTCAGCCTATATTCAAAAGAATCTCCAGAAGGGATTTATCTGTAATTCTTCTTCTTGGCTTTTTCTTTGTGGAGAAGAAAGACAGTTCACTATGCCCTCACATAGACTATCGAGGTCAACAAAATAACCGAGAAGAAACGGTGTCCATTGCCACTAATAATCAAACTCTTTGACCATCTATGGAGAGCCAGAATCTTCTCTAAATTGGATCTGTGTAGGGCTTACAATCTTATTTAGATCTGCATAGGTTACGAGTGGAAGATGGCCTTCAATACCTTGGATGGGCATTTTGAGTATCTGGTGACGTGAAATGGCATTTGTGAACGAAATTTTGAGAGACCTCCTGTATTTTTGTGTTGTTGTGTATTCAGACGACATCTTGATCTTTTTGCCTGTCCCAGAATCCCATCGTACTCAAGTGCACCAGTTACTAAGATGTCTAAAAAGTAATTGTGCATCTTCCAGCAGAGCAGCCTACCTTTTCATCATCTCTGAGAGAGGAGTGCAAATGGACCTTGCTAACTTGTCAGCTGTCTTGCAGTGGCCTCAACCGTTCGACCTCTGGACCATACCGCACTTCTTGTTTTTCACCAATTATTACCGCCAATTCATCTTACATTTCTCCATGCTGGTAGCACTGATTGTGGTGCTAACCAGGAAGCATGGTAATCCCAAACTGTGGCCACTGTTAGCAAAAGAAACATTCTCCCAGCTGAACGCTATGTTTGCCTCTGCACCTGTCATGTCTCAACCTGACACCGAAAACCCTTCTTCCTAGATGTTGATGCCTCTTCTGTGGGAGCTGGAGCAGTCCTTATGCAGAAAAGCCCTAAAGGCAAAACCATTGCGTGATTTTTGTTCTACAAAACCCTTCCTCTGCCGAGAACACTTAGAATTACACTATCAGGGATCGAGAACTACTGGCCATAAAAATCGCCTTGGAAGAGTGGGGTCACCTCCTGGTGGGGGCTTGTCATCCAGTCAATATATACACTGACCATAAGAACCTATTATTCATCCAGGCAGCTCAGCGTCTTAATCCATTACAAGCAAGGTGGTCCCTCTTCTTTTCCTGGTTCAAATTCTTGATCCACTTCTGACCTACAGAGAAGAATGCAAAGACAGATAGCATTTAGCATGCTTCCACTGTTATTGGCCAGATAGCAGCTTCACGGCACATCATTCCTCCTGAACTCTTGATCTCCAACGTGTTCCCCCAGAGAAGACTTATATGCGCCTTGTGCTCAGGAAGAGGGTTCTAAAAAGGGGACATTGCTCACTGGTGGCTGCACTTCCCGGGGCATGAAAATTTTGTCAAATCATTTCCCATTATTACTGGTGGCCAGCTCTTGTAAAGGATATCAAAAAGTTTGTGGAGACTTCTTCCACCTGTGTCGGGAGCAAGACGCCTCATCTTAAGCCAGTAGGCCTGCTGCAACCCTTGCCTATTCCAAATATCCCTTGGACTCACATCACAATGGATTTCATCATCGATCTCCCACCTTCCATCAGTAATACTGACATTTGGATGGTCACAGACCGATTTTCGAAGATGTCATACTTCATACCACTGAATGGCTTGCCTTCAGCTCAACATCTTGCCAACCTCTTTTTCCAGCACTAGTGTTGAGCGATTATTATCGACAAAGTAGAAATCGGCACAGTTTTTATAGGTGATCGGATTTTTTACATTGCGCGATAATTTAGGTTAAAATCTGTGCATCATCTACTAACAGCGCCATTTTCGGGACTTCCTGTCATTTTGGGGG
>JAODAL010040582.1:0-36754 GCA_025379985.1 Phyllomedusa bahiana
CAAAAAAAAGGTTTTTTTCCTGGACTAAAGGGATAAAACGTAGGGTTAGAATCACAAAAAAATTGTTTAACCATAGAAGAGTCATCTGAGGATCTTGTAGAGTAGATAGGATAATTTTAAAAGTTCTCTAATTTATTGTGGACTCCAAAATTATCCAAAGATTTATCACATCTGGACCCTCATCCAAAAAATGACGTTTTAAGGTGAGAACGCGTCTAAATTTATTGACTTCTTTCAGAGTAGAAAAAAGGTCAAAGATTTTCTCCAATGAAAAATGAAGTCCCAGTGAAAGAACTTCGATCTGTGCTACAGTTACGTCTATTGACGACATCTTTTTGCTGAGAATTAAGTGTTGCAGGTTTTCATCCTCTGTTCTTTATATGACTTTTCCCCCCTCTTTGCATTCTGCCCCAAAAATGTTTGATGGTTTGACGGCTTTTACATTTTTTTTTTTTTTTTTTTTAAATCAGATCATTTTTATTAAACAATTAATGCAGATACAGAATAGAACGTCTCTTACCATTATTTTTTACATCAGGATACATACATATACAATCATTTTGCTTTTTAGATAAAAAAAACACCTAGGAGTATATGAAATATGTCCTTTACCATATACTTGATAAGTGCTATTCAGCAGTATAACATACAACCATAAACAAACCCCAACCATCCCACCCTTCCCCACCAAACAAGAGCAGACCCATGATTTTTTTTAGCAACTTTTAATCAAGGACAGAAGCACTTGCCAAGAGTGTCTACCCTTTTGTTCAACAAAACAGTAATAGGAATAGACAATGCTCCCATTCCTTGCGCCAATCCTGAATTATGTAGCAGTAAGGAACGAAAGGCAAACCTGGGAATTGAGCCAAGGCTCCATATACCTTCTTTTTTTCCTCAGAGCATTTCTTTTTTAATTATACCCCCCCTCTCCATCTGATGACATTATTAATAATGTTTTACGTATTCGGCTTATGGTTTGTGAACGAAGACTGAAATCCATCTAAAGGCGATTAACTTTCTGGCCAGATATAACAATCGGGCAATGCTAATTCTTTGTTCCACATCAAATACTATATCTTCTACGCCTGTCCTCTGTACTCCTTAGTGATTAGTCCAACATTGCAAATAAATAAAAAGAAACACTCAATGGGTATCTCATGATAAAGAAATAAAAATCCACAGGGATTTGAACCCAGGACCCTTGTGTACCTGAGGTAAAAACTTTACCTCTGAGCTACAATGTAGTTATAAAAAAAAAAAAAAAAAAAAAAAAAAAGAAAAACACCAGCTTTTTTACATAAACAGAACTTTATTTGACTACAGAGAGGAAAGGCCTGTGATGTCATCCTCCTGGGGTCATATGATCTGCATTCAAGCAAATCACAACACGGCCCTTTCTGAGCACACAGAGCTGAAGTGCTGAAAGCAGGAGGTATGAAATGAGATCATGGCAAAACCCCTTTAAACTCATTATATTTCTTTCTTTTACTGACGCATTTGAAAGTAAAACCAGCATATACTCGTGACCCTGAGCTTATGAAAAATCACCCCAGGCTTCACAGGTCCTGGACCTCTCGACTGTGAAAACCTAGTACTCAGTGTTCCCGCGCCACCATGACCAACTAACTGGTGGAGTAAATATCAGCAACTTGTGCGACCACCCGCTCCATCTGTGAGGGCCGGACCGCACTGACACTACCCCAATCCTCCTCCTCTCCACTGTGATGCACTTGTTCACTGCTGCTCAACTACGACCACTTTGGATACGCAAAGTCCATCATCATCACAGGTGAGGTGACTTCCACTTTCTCACAGTTTACATCTTCAACCTGCGGGCTAGAAACTACAGGCTCTGCGTGGCATTGCTGACTGCTCAGTATTTCTGGCAACGGACCAGCTTCCTTCTCCTCTTCTGAGGGAATCGGCAATTGGGCAATCAAAATAATCCTCTTTGGCCTCTTGATATTTTGAAATGCCTTCTGGCCCCAAGTGCATTGTGTGATCAAAGACTCTAAAATATGGATTTTATCTGGAGTTAGCTACTGTATAATGGTTGGACTGATGATGAGAATTGTTGGACACTTTGTGGCATGACTGAATTAAGAAAAGAGGAGTAAAACCGCTGGATTGCAGGGCGTGTGTTAAACATATGAGAACGAGCGCGAATAACAGATTAGAGAAACAGCCAAGACAAACTGTATCGGAGTGTGATTATCGCTTGTGTCTATGTCTTGTCCGGAGCACTAGAAGGAGTACCTTTGACATCGCTACCTCTTGAGTGCTACCACATCTACCCCACCATCCATTGAGAGATCTATCAGCCGTCTAACCAGCCAGTCTAGACCCCTCCGTGACAACAATGAAAAATAAAAACAGCCTAAATGATTATGGATAATAGGTCTGTTATGCGCACGAACATCTACTCCCATAAAACGGAATAATCACGTAGAACTTTCATACTTCAATCACAATAATTGCAGCAGAGCAAACAGTAATTAAAACATAGATTTTCTGTATCTCAATGAGATGGGCGTTTGGTAACGCTCATCTCAACTAATTCTCAAGAATTCACTCTAAACGACCCAAAACTGCAACACAACTTGATAACTTTTGAGACAACTCAATAACATTCACAAAGCACCACTATTAGAAAGAGTGGAGATTTATATTGTGCGGAGATTAGGTAACCTGGATGTCTTTATGCAATAGCGTAACCCCCAAACTAACTGACAAAAAAAAAGAGACTTTTCTTCAATTCATAATAAGAGATGGAAAGAATAGCCGGCCGAGCAGAACAAAACTCCCTAACAATTGCTGTTCAACCAATGATTTCCTAAGCTAATGCGCAGTACACCTCCAACCTAATCGAAATAGACAGCTAATCCTTGAATCTGAACAATTGCTTGAGTAGTAATCTCTGTCTGCGTCTGCATGCATGCAAGAGCAGAGAGCAGTGTGTGTACTCGAGATGAACTGGAGATAGGGTTCATCCAAGATGGAATACAGTAAAATACATGTCTAACACAAGTCATGTGATTTTAGCAGCCAATGCGAGATACGCCTACAACCCTCAGCGATGAGACGCGATTTTTGACATCCTATATTCTCTGCACTAGTGATGTGCTTGCCCAAAATACTGCAAGGAATACCAGGCTAAAAGTTAAACTAAAAATGGCAACTGTCAGACATGACTTTAACTTGACACAATCATAAAGAAGCTCAGTTTAGGTTCGTGATTCTAAAAAATCGAGAAGTTTGACTCAAACTTAACTTTTCTTGAACCGATCCGATCAACCAGATCCATGACTACTACTGAACCACCGTTATTAAGATTATTTTAGTTATGAACAGTTAACAGCTGTTTTTTCTGATCAAAGTGAAATTTGATATTTTTGGGATAGGTGATAATTATTTAAGAGATCTAGATCTCATTCCAAACCATAGCTAGAATCTTGGTCCTATCAAAAGTATGATCAATCTGAGACTGCATAGGGATAAACGTAGGATTAGAAGTCTACATAAATATATTGATAAAACATAGAATATACATGCTAAGGATCTTGTAAGCGTAGATTATGTGATATTTTGACAAGTTCTCTATATTTATTGTGGACATCCAAAAATTATCCAAAGATTTATCACATCTGGACTCCTCATCCTAAAAATTTCTACGTTCTATGAAGAAGTAGGAGAACCATGCGTACTAAACTTAAAAAGACTATCTTTCAGAGTAGAAAAAAAGGTCAAAGATTATTCTCCAATGAAAAAAGAAGTCTCCCATGAAAGAACTTCGAGATCTAGTGGGCTACAGATTTACGTCTAGATTGGACAGACATCTTTTTGAGCACGAGAGAAATTAAGTGTTGCGCAGGTCTTTTCATACCTCTGATCTTTTACTATAGATCTTTTCCACCACCTTCTTATGAGCATTCAGGATCCCCCTAAAAATGTTTAGCGATGTTTGACGGCCCTTTACAATTTCTTTTGTTTTTATATTTCTTCTGATCTCTAAAATCAAGAAACATTATTTTCTATTAAACAATTAATGCAGATATACAGAATAAGAACGTCTTCTAAACCATTATTTTTCTTACATCAGGATACCATACAAATAATAACCAAATACATTTTTAGCTTTTTAATTAAAAAAAACACAGGAGATATATTAATATGAGTTCCGTACCATATATCTTGATAAGTGCTTTCAGCAGTATTAACATTACAACCATAAACAAACCCCAACCATCCCACTCATACCCACCAAACCAAGAGCAGTACCCAATGATTTTTTATTAGCAACTTTTAATCAAGGACAGAAGTCACTTTGCCCAAGAGAGTCTACTCTTTTGTTCAACTAACAGTAAAAGAAATAGACAATGCTCCATTCCTGCGCCATCCTGAATTATGTAGCAGTAAGTAACAGAAGGCAAACCAGGGGAATTGAGCCAAGGGCTCCAGCTACCTTCATATTTTCCTCAGAGCATTTCTTTTTAAGTTACGCCCCTTCTCCAGCTGATGACATTTTTAATTTGGTTTACTATTCGGTTAATGGGTTGGTGAAAAGACTGAAACTCCATCTAAAGGCAATACTCTTCTGGTCCAAATATAACATACGGGCAATGCTAATCTTTGTTCCACATCAAATACTATATGCGATACTAAATAGCCAAAGTACACAGTGCATGTGGGTCTATAGGTGGATATCAATTGTTTATGACTTGGCTAATAACTGGAATAACCTCTTTCCAGAAGTTGCCCAAATTCCCTGCACACCCTATCATGTGCAAAAAGCTGGGCCTCTATCCATTTCACATCGTGGGCAACTCGTCTGACCTAATACCCCCATTTGAATAGCAGGAAAGGAGTTTATAATAACTCAGTGCAACAACATAAGCTTTGAATATCTTTTTGCTTCACTAATTGACACCAATCTCGCAAGTGCTCAAAAACACTATCCTCAATTGATCTGTACTTAATGGGCCAACGTCCGATCTCCCATTTCACTTTAATCGAAGCTGTTGAATATAAATATACTCCTCCGCCAAGTAAACTATATGCTTCAAATTAATCCTTTTGTGGACTGTGCTCCACAAACTAAATTTATTAGGGAGGCAGATTTAATGGACGATCCACTGTGATGCTAGACTCTGAAACCGCAGCATCCAACGCAAATATTGGTAAAAGGACACTTGGCGCGGTAGGTCCAAAAAACTTGTTCCAGCAGCTGAGTAAAACTCAACATTTCTGAGACACCATCTAAAAGTTGGGATAATACGACAATACCAACTGCATACCATCTCTAAAGTCAGTCCAATTGCAAATTTCTGGGAAGCTTGCGATTGAACCATAGCGGGGTATATTGGTAAATGAGGTATACCCCAAAAGATCTCTGCCTCTATCCCACACTTAACATAATTTCATAGTATGGAAGACCTGAGATTTCAGTTCCGCTTTGTTCACATCCAAGCCTAGAACGCAAATGCGCCATGCTTCTAGTTGCTAGCAACTTGCCTACTGGACCGAAAAAAAAAAAAAAAAACCCCCCATCCCTTCCCTATCATCCCACCCGCAAATGCTGCATTGTGAGGCTTATAAAGTAAGCAATGTTCGGATAGCAAGATCCTCCTCATACTCCTTTTTTCCTCTTTGCAAATAAATTTTAATCCATCCTGGGCTATGCCCTTTTTCCAAAGTAACTCTCTGAAGAGAGATCGTGTAATTTTTAATTAACAGATATTTATAAAGGGAACCAAATAGGGGGAGTTATGCAATAATGTAGAGAATCTGTGGCATCAGCAATCATTTTAATTAGATTTTCCTCTACCTATAACTGATAAAGTCGCATCTTCACCATGCATTTATCGTATTGGTCAATATCATCCTAAGTAGGGGGAGCACGTTGTGGTCATATAGACTTGCGGCGCGGGAAGTGATTATATATCCTAATATTTGAATGATGTTACTATCTGTAGCTGAGATTCCTGACCTATACTTCCTTTTTCAAAGGAAGATTCCCAAAGCAATAAGGTCGACTTGTCACCACATTAATCTCTAAACCCGACCAAACTCCAAACTCCTCTATAGTAGGACATGCTTTGGTTCCAAAGAAGAAGTTCTACATTCCCCAACAATAAAGAATCATAGTCCGCGTCCGCATAAGAAGAAAATTCTCTACCTCCATAGTCCCCATCGTTTTGAACCCCTGAGTAATGAACCCTTTGCATTTCTGATGACAGGCAAGAGCTAAGGTGAGCTCAATAGGCCAAGGCAAACAGAAGGGGAGATAAGGGCAAACCCAGTCCTGGTCCCTGTAGTAAAGGAAAATGCCTCTGACATCAAGCCATTAGCGCGTAACATCTAGCCCGTGGTTTCATGCCATACAATATTTAACTGCCGATAAGAAAATTGGACCAAATCCAATTTCCCTCATGACAGCCCACAAGTCTGCCCATTACCCACTGTCAAAAGCTTTGGCACGTCCCAATGAGAGAACTGCCCTTCCTGCTGTCCTGCACCTGTATCATTTGTAAATTGAGAAACATCTTCTAATGTTAATGGCAGTTGACTTATTGTGCCTGAAAGCCCGACTGGTCTTCATGAAACGACAACTTGTTAAGACTTTGCTTAACCTGTATAGCAATACTTCTTTGCAATAGCTTTAACATCAGTTGAAAGTAGCGAGATGGGGCGATAGGACCCTGGACTAGAAGCATCCTTATCTTGGCTTAAGTCAACAGTACAATAACTGCTTCCCTCATTGAATATGGCAAGTGACCGTCCTGGACTGGCCACCATGGAAGACCTCTAGTAAATGCGTAACAAGGTTTCCATTGTGGAGCTTAAAAATTCAGCGGAAACCCGTCCATCCCTGGGCTTTTTTTCATTGGGGCCTTGGCCAAAGCAACCTCTAGTTTCTTCCCAATAATTGTTTGCTCTATAGCATTACTATCTTCCGGTGATCGAGATGGAAAGGTAAATGTTAGACAATAATCTTCAATGTCATCCACTGACCCTCCAACCCCCAGAGGTATATAAAGATTTATAAAACAGTAGCAGAACATTTAGGATACTGTATTCCTCGACTGACTACAAGAGCCATTGTCCATTTTAAGTTCTTGCAATTATGACTGGATGCTTGCTGGGATTTTCAAAATAATAGCTAGTAAAAGTCCTGCGCTTTCCTCCTTGATCAACATAGCGTTGCTGAGAACAAAAAACTTTATATCCTCTGCTACTTTAATCAACTGCTCATTCAATTCTGTTGGGGCCTCCCAGTTGTGCCTATTATTCTCAAAGGGTCACCAAGAACAATTTTGTTCTTCATTTGCTACCCCTATCCTGCAATAATTGGGTGGAAACTACCGTGTTATAGTTTTTCCTTTTTACTAATCTCTCAATGTAAATCCCCTCTTACAAATGCTTCATGCTATCTCCACACAAAGCCACTGCGAAGCCGATTCCCTCAGTATTGTTCAAAGAACTCCTTAATTTTCTGCAACCATCTGAGCCCCCTATCAATTGCACCCAACGGAATTAGCGCCATCCCTGCCTGACCCCCAGACCTGCTCCAGGCCACATGTCCAAGCACACAGTCAAGGGGAGTATCAAAATACAGCGAGTTGAATATTCGAACTGATTTGACATATGGGAGCATTGAGTCCCGAGGCCACTGCGAGGTTCTATTCTTGAGAGTGAATGATGCGAGCTGAACTAACATGAGTATTGCTTTTCGTAGGTGTCTTCAGATCTCCAATATCACCTAGACCTAACTCCAGATTAATAAGTTTTTTGCAAGGGAAGTAGGCTGGGGGCCCTGGGAGTCAATATCTCCCGCATGAAATTTGTCCCATAATGGATGCAAATATATATTAAAATCACCCAAGAGTAACACTGGGACTCCTGGGATGATTCCAACAGAGTAGTATTTTTTTAAGAATTTCGCTTGAGTACGGAAGGAGGGATAATATTAGTGTACTTAATAATTAACTGGGGTTAAAGTAGAGCAATGCAATTGAAGATAGGAACAGTGATCTAAACCATCTGGATCAGTTTTTAATCAATACCTGTAAAAAACGGATTGGACTATGCAAATGAATTAGCACACTTACCCCTCTAGAAAGTGAGTGAGTACAGCACGAGTGGAAATGCTGCCCCAACCCATGCCTTTTAGGCCAGCCAGTGGGAGTTTGTCGTTAAGGTCAGGTGGGTCTCGACAGAAACTATTGCCGGGTGAACCTTCTGCAACCAGGAGTTAAACAGCATATCCTTTACTGGAGTCCCCGAAGCCCTCTTTCGTTCCATGCACACCCATGCGTTAAACTAACACGACGCGCCATTAATAACAGTTATGAGCAAATATAACCAACCCGCTGGAGTTAAGACTTTACAAAGCCCTTGATTGTAATGTTCCATAAGCAAAAGGTCCTGCTTCTCAAAAAAATCCCACCATATAACACCGTTAAACCAACCTTTGTAGAATATAACAAACTATAACATAATCCCTTCCTACCTAAGGGAACGGGGTTCCCAAATCTCTTGACATCCACTTCAAGCATAGAGTGTAGACTAAGCTCAAGCTACGAATATGCTAGTATTCCTTACTCCACGCTACAATATAACATAACATATCAACAGACCATCATATCCTTATAGCTCTAGTAATCTCTAATGGAAAAAAAACATGAAAATCTTCAAACATAAAGACTAGTAACAAAGAACTGTCGCAGGTTCAGTGTTCATCCCCGGCGCTTTGTCCCTCTCGATGGCCTTCTCATTCAAACCAGCCAAGTGAGCCATTCTTGGGGCCTGTCAAAAATATGTGTCGTGTTAAATGCAGAAACCCATAAATCTGGCTGGATACATCATAGAGTACAACAACAGACCAGGCTCCTTAGTCGACGGTTAACTGCTATAAATGTTGGGCACGGGCGCTTCTGCACCTCGGCACCTCTGCAGAAAATTCTGGGTAAAATTAGATACACGGTGACCATCAATAGTCATGACCGACTTTTCTTCCGGGCTGCTCTCAGGATAGCGTCCTCTGTCCCTATAGTGTAATACTTATAAGTAAGATAGGACGGGGTGACATCCTGGGGATGAGCACGACAGGGCTACGTGGTGGGGCCCTCTCCCATAGCAGAAAAAGTCAGTTGTGTCTTTTCCAAAAGAATTGAATAGCCAGTCTTCCACAAGAATAAAACTGGGTCTCGACCCCTGCTTTCCTCCCGGGTCTCTACCAAGTCCAGATTGTTCCTGCGAGACCTAATGTTTCAAGATCAACCACCTTGGCATAAAGGGTAGAAATATGATTTTTAAGCAGCAGCACAAGGTCCTTATACAAAGAGGGAGGCAACTGCATCCTCCTAGAGCACTTATCCTTTCTCAGCTGCCTCCACTCAGTTAGAAATTTTGCGCAATATCTTGCGCACATGAGTCATGTCCCCTCTTTCAAGTCTCCAATATGTGAAAGTTAAGTGTTCAGAAGTGGGTATTACACTGAGGAGATGGCAGAATAAGGTCCCTGCATAGTAGGAGCTTTTTTCCTTTACAGTGCCCTGTGCTGCGTGAGCACATGTTTGTGAATGTGCTACCCTGCTGGGCCTCACTGGTATGTACCCTTGCTCATCTGCCTGACCTCTGCCTGAATCACTGAGGCTATGCAGATGCAACCAAAGTTGCTTTTAATGTGAGCTGCTGGGCAGAGTACCTGGTTGATTTGTCGCATGCCTGTAGCGCCTTCTGAACTTTGCTGGGTACTCGGGAGAGTGTGAAAAGCGCTCCAAGCCTAGCCCTACTTCTGTCTTGATCACTGATGCTGGCTATGCTCTGCACCATTCAGGGAGCAGCTCCTCCTTTGCCTTGTTGATACCGTATCCTAACGACTTTGTCCATGGCTGTTTATCTGAACTTCAAGTGCTCTGTGCCAGCTCCAGACACCTTCCACTCTCTTTTCTCTGCGATCCAGGAACAAATGCAGTCTGCTAACCATGTAATAGACAGGATAGCTAGCAGGAGCTCAGCACCAAACTTCTTCTCTACATGCTGCTCAAGCCACGCCCCCCCGGCTTTTACATTTTTACAATATGTATGGTATCACCAGTGGTCCCGCAGCCCCCCAGGCCAGGGTGCGGGCTCATCAGGACTTCTGCCTCCTCCCAAGCTGCGGGGACGAGCGGCGCTGCGGTCTGAGTGTCGGGCCGTGGGCGCACTCGTTCCCCCGTACAGGCAGACTTACCAGCCCACACTCCTGCCTCCGTGCGGCATCCCTGCCGGCCGCGGCGTGCGTCCGCGCTCCTTAGGGTGTTGGTTGTTGGCCGGTCGCTGACCCTAAATAAGGTTTTCACTTCCGGAACGTCTCCTGAATGTGCCCTCTAGCCTATTGAGAAAGCGTTCTTGGTTTCTCCGTCTTTACCATGTACTGTACCTCCTTGCCTACGCCTCTCGACTACGAACCTTTGCCGCCTGCCCTGACCTTATTGCCTGTCCCCGACTAAACCTCGTCTCACGATTCTGTACCTCACTACACCTTGGCCGCCACCGCAAGCAAGTCACGCCAGTGGAAGCAACCTGGTAGATTCTCGCCGCAGCAAGTCCATCCTGCTTTGCGGTGGGCTCTGGTGTAAACTGGGTTCTACTTAGACTTCGCTCTCTGGTGTGGCTTACGCCATCGCTTGCGCTGGTCCAGCGGATCCACTACCGACCATCGTGACAGCAAGATCCGGCCATGGATCCCACCAAGGTGCCTCTCCCGAGTGAAGCGGACCTTGCAGCAGTCGCGACAGATGACCTCCATGTTTCAGCAACTACTGGCGAATCAACAGCAGCCGCCATCTCCACCCGTGGCTTCGCCACCGCCTGCTGTTCCACCTGCGACTGTGGGCCCCAAGCTCCGGCTGCCGTTACCGTCAAAGTTCGAGGGAGACCCTAAGCTGTGCAGGGGTTTCATCGCCCAGTGCTCCATGAACATCTAATTGATGGCTGACCACCCATAGAACGTTCAAAGGTGGCGTTTGTGGTCAGTCTACTGGCCGGGAAGGCCTTGGCTTGGGCTACCCCTCTTTGGGACAGGAGCGACCCAGTGACTGCCGACCTGCAAGCCTTCCTCACAGAGTTTCGCAGTGTTTTTGAAGAGCCAGCACGAGCATCTTCTACGCAGACTGCGCTACTTAACCTGCGCCAAGGCGATTCCTCTGTCGGGGATTATGTGGTCCAATTTCGCACCCTGGAGTCAGTACTGTCTTGGAACGACGACGACCTGTGCGCCACCTTTAAGAGAGGCCTGTCCAGCAGGGTCAAGGATGCTCTTGCGGCATGGGATTTACCATCCTTCCTAAGTGACTTGATACATCTAGCCACCCGCATAGACGTATGCTTCGCCGAGAGGCAAGAGGAGCGTCGCCTTGAACGCGATCCTGCGAGGCCCTGCCGCTTACCCCGTCTGGCCCCGGTGTTTCAGAGACCCCCCCGCTGCCCGCCCCTCCTCTACCGTCCGGGGAAGAGCCTATGCAGGTAGACCGAGTCTATATATCGGAGCAGGAGTTGTCCCGTCGGCGCCAAGAGAGGTTATGCCTGTACTGTGCCAGCCCGGACCATTTTCATATGGGCTGTCCTCTCCGTCCCCAGCGTCCGGGAAACGCTCGCACCTAGGCCACGTTGAGAAGTGTCCCTAGGTGCGAATTCTTCCTCTCCACGTCTTTCCATGCCAGTGGAAGTCACGACTGAATCTGGAGTCGTGTTCCAAGTCCCGGCATTTCTGGACTCTGGTTCGGCCGGGAATTTCATCCACGCCGCCCTGGTGTCTCGGTATCAATTTCTGGTGGATCGCTTGGAGAGACCGTTGGTGATCCTCAGCCAGGACCAAGCCGGTGTCTCTTCGCGTGGGGGTCCTGCACAAAGAGAGGATCTCGTTCTTCGTATTCCCCCGGTCTTCGTCAGCGATACTGTTGGGGTTCCTTGGTTGCAACACCATGCCCCCACGCTTAACTGGAAAACCAGCGAGGTCGTGCGCTGGGGTCCTGACTGTCAAAATCTCTGTCTGCTGGCACCTTGCCCAGTGCCCTCCGTTGTCTCAATCATCTGCCTGGCCTGCCTATAGAATACCAGGACTTTTCGGATGTGTCTCTTCCGCCTCACCGCCCCTATGACTGCCCCATTGACCTCCAGCCTGGGACCAGTCCTCCTAGGGGCAGGGTGTACACGCTGTCCGTGCCGGAGACCAAGGCCATGTCGGCTTACATACAAGAGAACCTGCAGAAGGGCTTTATTCGGAAGTCCTCCTCACCTGCCGGAGCTGGTTTTTATTTCCCACAGAAGAAAGATGGATCTCTCTGCCCGTGCATAGACTATCGGCGTCTAAACAAAATTACAGTGAAGAACTGGTATCCTTTGCCGTTAATCTCGGAACTTTTCGACTGACTTCGAGGGGCCAAGGTCTTTACTAAGTTAGATCTATGGGGAGCATACAATCTCATCAGGATTCGCGAGGGTGATGAGTGGAAAACGGCATTCAACACTCGAGACGGACACTTTGAATACCTGGTGATGCCCTTTGGGTTATGTAATGCTCCTGCGGTCTTTCAGGAGTTCGTCAATTATATCTTCAGAGATCTACTATACTCCTGCGTCATCGTATATCTAGACGACATCTTGATAGTCTCTCCAGACCTACGGACTCATCGGCTACAAGTACGCCAGGTTCTGCAACATTTACGCAGTAGCCGCCTATACGCTAAATTGGAGAAATGTCTGTTCCACCAGTCCAGCCTACCCTTCCTCGGCTATATTGTTTCTGACAGAGGTCTTCAAATGGATCCTACTAAGCTATCAGCAATCCTTCAGTGTCCACGCCCCGCAGGTCTCCGAGCCATACAACGGTTCTTGGGATTTGCCAACTATTATCGCCAGTTCATTCCTCACTTTTCCACACTGGTGGCTCAGATCGTGGCTCTCACGAGGAAGAAGGATAATCCGAGATGTTGGCCATCAGCGGCCAAGAAGGCATTCTCCGAGTTAAAGGCTGCTTTCACCTCTGCACCCATCTTGTCTCACCAAGACCCGGAAAAACCATTCTCGTTGGAAGTAGACGCCTCCTCTGTGGGAGCAGGTACAGTCCTTACTCAGAAGGGGCCCACGGGGAAGACACAAGGGGGTTCTTCTCTAGGCCCTTTTCTGCCGGCGGAAGAACAAATGCCATCGGGGGACCGGGAGTTGCTTGCCATCAAGATGGCCCTGGAGGAATGGCGCCACCTCCTGGAAGGGGCCCGTCATCCCTTTGATGTGTACACGGACCACAAGAACCTTCTGTATCTTCTGTCTCTGCTCGCCAGGATGATTGGTCCAACTTGCTGCCTTGGCGGAGTTCTCCTATAATTCTTTGGACTCGGAATCCTCTGGTGCTTCACCCTTCTATGTGGTCTATGGGCAGCAGCCCTGCCCACCTCTCCCTTTGGCCTCTTCTTCCAAAGTCCCCACAGTGGATGCGATGGTTTGAGATATGACCGCTATTTGTGAGCAGACTTCTCAGTCCCTACAGCAGGCAGCAGGCCACATGAAAACCCAGGCGGACACGAAGAGACGACCTGCTCCGGCTTTTGCTCCTGGTGACAAGGTTTGGCTCTCTGCCAAATTCGTTCGGCTCAAGATACTGAGCTATAAACTGGGTCCACAGTTCCTGGGGCTGTTTGAGGTTTTGAGTCGTATTAATCCTGTGGCCTATAAACTCCAGCTCCCACCCTCCTTGCGGATCCCAAACTCTTTTCATGTCTCCCTGCTGAAGACTGTTGTGCTAAACTGCTTCTCCCGGAGGATTACCTCCCCTTCTCCTGAAGCAGTAACCACCATTGTCTTTGCGGTGAAGGATATCCTGGCCATGAAATCTATCAGAGGGAGATGTCATTTTCTTGTCGATTTGGAGGGATTCAGGCCTGAGGAGAGATCTTGGGAGCCGGATGAGAACATCTTGGACCGTGGCCTGTCGGGCCACGGGCGCACTCGTTCCCCTGTGCAGGCAGACTTACCAGCCCACGCTCCTGCTTCTGTGCGGCGTCCCTGCCGGCTGTGGCACATCCCCGCTCCTAAGGGCGCGTGGGCGCCAGCTTCCTCTAGTTTAAAGGGCCAGCGCACCCACAATTGGTTGTTGGCCGGTCGCTGACCCTATATAAGGTTTTCACTTCCGGAACATCTCCGCCGGATCTTTAGTGCCCTCTAGCCTATTGAGAAAGCGTTCTTGGTGTTTCTGTCTTTACTGTGTACCATACCTCCTTGCCTATGCCTCTCGACTACGAACCTTTGCCGCCTGCCCTGACCTTATTGCCTGTCCCCGACTACGCCTCATCTGATGGATTCTGTACCTCACTACACCTTGGACGCCACCACAAGCAAGTCACGCCAGTGGAAGCGACGTGGTAGATTACCGCCGTAGCAAGTCCATCCCGCTTTGCGGCGGGCTCTGGTGAAAACCGGGTTCTACTTAGACTCCGCTCTCTGGTGTGGCTTACGCCATCGCTTGCGCTGGTCCAGCGGATCCACTCCCGACCAGCGTGACATATGGCTGCTCGTTGAGGCCGGGACTGGACAGGATCCGCAGATATATCTGTGTTGTCCGAGCAGTCAGAGTCCAAAGACCTAAAGATCACCCTGTTGGGGTTCTTTCTCTGACTTCGGGGGAACCCTACGTGCTCATTCATACACCTGATCATGGGAATAATAAAAGGTTTCACACTGGAATTTATGTTTCTTAAAGGCCATAATGGACTCTAGTTTTACAACATCGCCTACAGGGTGAACTTCAGTTCATTGTACTCATCCATCAGTAATAAGCAATCAAATATTTGTATGATAATTGATGTAATATATGTAGGTATATGATGAGGCATGTAATTTGGTAGACTTTATGCTATGACTAAGAGCATCAGGGCTGCTTGATACGGGTGAGTTTCCTTGTAGTAGAAGTTATTTTAATTTGAATATTATTTTTACAAATGGTCTGAACGGGGACATTAAATTGTTTGTTTTTAATCAAAATTCTTGAATAAACTGTAAAGTAATTTTAGACAAACATTTCCTTATCCTGTGTGTATAGATTTGGTTATTTTGTATTAGTTTAATAAAGTTTGATTATTTTCTAATTACCTCATGGGTTACTTAGATCTACATGATTTGATTGATTACTTGAGCTTTATTACAGGGGCTACAGCTCACTTAGGTGTCCCTAACGATGGAATCCATGACATTCTGCAGCACATACGATCCTGTAGCTCCAATTAGAGAGGTGAGTAGTGTGCTGCGCTAGTATCACGTGGAGTTAGAGCGCCACTGTGTGTGCTGTGCTTTCGTCCTATTTTGCTCTAGTGAATTTATTAGCACATTGATTTCTGGAGCTCCAGAATATGTTTAAAAGAGGAAAACGTTTACTGCAATTCTGCAATACAGACTCTATCGCCAAACAAAGACTGAATTAATGGGAGCAATTTTTTTTAAAAAAGCCGCACTATATTTATTATACTTATTTATCAACGAGGTCAGAGAGTTACATTAGTAATCTGGTGTTGGCCATGTATCCCATATATCAATTATTAAATTTTCTTCTTTAGACTTACATTAACCCCCAGACCTAACACTCTTGTGTTCTGTACATTGTTATAGAACTTACACACTGTTATTGGCTGGTTAATATCTGTGAACAATCTCAGGTGTTGAAACATCAAAGGTTTGCATTAATAATGAAATATTCTCCACATTCTGTGTGACTTCTCGCAACAAACTTTACATTTTCTTAGCTAACATTACACATTCTCTCCTGTGTGAATTCTCTCATGTATAACAAGACTTGATTTTCGTGTAAACTGTTTCCCACATTCAGAACATGAAAAAGCCTTCTCTCCCGTGTGAATTATCTCATGTGCAATCAGACTTCCTTTCTCTGTAAAAGATTTCCCACATTCTGAACATGAAAAAGGTTTCTCTCCTGTGTGAATTCTCTCATGTGCAACAAGACTTCCTTTCTCTGTAAAATATTTTCCACATTCTGAACAGGAATAAGTGTTCTATCCTGTGTGAATTCTCCAATGTTTATTAAGACTAGGTTTGTTTTTAAAAGAATTCCCACATTCGGAACATGAATAAGGCTTCTCTCCTGAGTGAGTTCTCTCGTGTCTTACTAGATGTGATTTGTCTGCAAAGCATTTCCCACATTCAGAACAAGAAAAAGGCTTCTCTCCTGTGTGAATTCTCTCATGTGTAACCAGACTTGCTTTGTCTGTAAAAGATTTCCCACATTCATAACATGAAAAAGGCTTCTCCCCTGTGTGAATTCTCTTATGTCTAACAAGATGTGATTTGTTTGTAAATTGTTTTCCACATATTGAACATGAAAAAGGCTTCTCTCCTGCGTAAATTCTTTCATGTTCATCAAGGTCTGATTTATGGGTAAAGCGTTTTCCACATTCTGAACATAAATATGGCTTCTGTCCCGTGTGAATTCTTCTGTGAGTAAGAAGACTTGAGCATCTTGTAAACAGTTTACCACATTGACCACATGAAAGCCTTTTTCCATCTTGTTGGCCTGTATGTGTGGTAACCATCTGTGGGTCAGGAGAAGCCTTTTCATATAGGGGGGATTATACCACAGGTCTGCACTTGTGGTAACCATCTATGGTCGGTCAGGAGAAGGTTCCTCATCATTGGGGGGATTATTTGACAGGTCTGTACTGTGATGTCCTGGATGATTAAGGGTAGTGCGGTTTTCTCCTGAAGAGTGCTGATTGATATCGGCTTCTACTTTATAATTTGGTGAGGACATGCAGTTACCTTCAGAGATTTTATATAAGTTTTCTGTTAAAATGTAAAAAGTTTTTAATTTTTTTTTATTCAAACCACAAGAGAAAAACATTTTACAGATTTCCTTTAAACTGGAAAAACTCCTGCAGTTTGTATTAAGTTCTTTTTGGCAAAGCTAAAGATGGATCGAGCAGGACCACTTATTATGATAACTTCCAACGTCACGTACCTCAATCAGGAATTCCCTTCATTGCTGTTATGAGTAGAAGGGTATGTTCACACGCCTTATTTCGCCGCGTATTGAGCTTTATACACAGCGAAATATGCTCTGCAATTACGGTAATTCATAGCTCTCATTGAGAGCTATGAATTACACGTCGTCTCCCCGTGCGTAAAATACAATCGTATTGTACGTACAGGGGGAGAATTGACATGTACTATACGCACAGCAAAAAGCAGGGTGAACATACCATAAGGGGCGATTTATGAAAGTTGAAGGAAGGATTGATTATTGGCTCTCACTTTTTGTGATCTGTTGGAGGCTGCTGTAATGAAAGTGAAATGGGAGTGGCCAAAGTCACTATACCTCTGCTTTCCCACTGTGTAAGGGGCCCCAGAGCAGAAAAATGTCACTGCACCTCTGCTAACCCTAAATGTGTATGGGCCCCGGAGCAGAAGGATGTCACTGCACCTTTGATAACCTAAATGTGTAAAGGGGCCCCAGAGCAGAACGGATGTCACTGCAAACCCCTGCTAACCCTAAATGTTTTATGGGGCCCCCGGGGCAGACGGATGTCACTTGCACCTCTGCTAACCCTACTCTGTATGGGGCTCCAGAGCAGAGAGATGTCACTGCACCTCTGCTAACCCTACTGTGCATGGGGCCCCGGAGCAGACGGATGTCACTACACCTCTGCTAACCCTACTGAGGATGGGGCGCTGGAGCAGAGGAATGCCCACTGCTCTCTCTGCTAACCCTACTATGTATGGGGCCCTGGAGCAGACAGTAGTCACTGCACCTCTGATAACCCTACTGTGTATGGGGCCTGGAGCAGATGAATGTTACTACACCTCTGCTAATCTCCTATGATATCCCTACGGTATTTCCTATCTATTGTAGACTACCTAATTTACAGGGAATAATGGGTCCTGATCATTTCCGCCTTTAGATGACGCAGCGTAGGGCATTTTTGCCCTTAGATGACGCGGCGCAGGTTATCCGTCGCGTCACTTCCTCCCTTTCATGACGTGATTTAGAGATAAATGCATTCCAAACCTCCATTTCATTTTTTGGTCACGTGTTTCCGGGATTATGGTAAGCAAACACTATCCTTTAAAATTGCATGTAGCGCGTTTCTAATTGGACACACTTGGTAACGTGATCTTTATTTAAATCGGGCATCTCTTTACTTATTCATACGGCACACCATAGCTGTATCAGACACTATGAGCCATATGCTCTGTGTTTGCCATCTCCTTAGGGAAGTTACTTTGTGTGTGTTATAGTTTGCTGGTGATCAGGTATAACTGACCTATAACTAACTTACATATTTTAAATGTTCCCACAGCCTACAAACTTGATGAAGTAAAGTAGGTACTGAAACATGTTGGGGCTCTATATGAGGTGGGAAGTATCTTTATCATTGTATTGCTTTTTGCACATTGAGCACCGTTTTTTGGATGTAGCACTCTTTAGCACACTGTTAGTGTCAGGGATTGATAGGGATTTTTTTGACCAGGCTAGGTTCCGGACGGGGTCGTCCTTATCAGGACGCATTATTCCCTGTAAATTAGGTAGTCTACAATAGATGGGACCTACCATAGGGATATCATAGGAGATAAGATATTGACTTAGTGAATATTCCCTTCAATGGTCTTGACTCCTCGATCATTCCCTGATTGGCTGTAAGATCACAATATATGGCTATAGTTGTATGTTAGTTTTTAATTGGCTCTCTAGAAGATTTTGAAATATTAGGTTCTCGCATTTTTAACTATTGTAATAAAAGTTATATTTTATTATTTAGTTTACCTTCCAATATTAGTACATTAGATGGATTGAGGTGTATTGGAATCATACCTGCATAGCATCCTGCGGATAAGTGCATACACCTCTGCTAACCCTACTGCGTATGGGGCCCTGCAGTGAACGGACGTCACTGCACCTCTGCTAACCCTGCTGCGTATGGGGCCCTGCAGCAGATGTCCCTGCACCTCTACTAACCCTACTCTGTATGGGGTCCTAGAGCATATGAATGTCACCACACCTCTGCTAACCCTACTGTGTATTGGGTCCTAGAGCATATAAATGTCACTCAAAACCCCGCTAACCGTACTGGTATGGGGCCCCCCAGCGACGGACCACGCACCCCCGCTAAACCTAGTGTGTATGGGGGCCCCAAGCAGACAGATGTCACGCACCCCCTTCTAACCCTACTGTGTATGAGGCCCCAAGCAGACAGATGTCACTGCACTCGCTAACCCCCACTGTGTTTGGGGCCGCAGAGCAACAGATGCACGCACCCCTAACCCTACTGATATGGGGCCCCGACAACAGATGTCACGCACCTCTCTAACCCTACTGTGTAACCCCCGACAGATGGGTTCCACTGGGCCCTGCTAACCTACTGTTAGGGGCCCTAGCAATGGATGCACGGACCCCTGAAACCCTCTGTGTAGGGGCCCCAACAATGGATGTCACTGGACCCGCTAACCGAAATGTGTATGGGGGCCCCGGAGCAGTGGGTTCACTGGACCCCCGCTAACCCAATGTATGGGCCCCAAGCAGACGGATGTCACTGGACCTCTGCAACCGTACTGTTATGGGGCCCAGATGCGGGTTCCTACACTTCTGGGAAAACCCCTTTGATTGGGCCCAGAGCAGACAGATTACTCACCTCTGCTAGCCCTAGAGTCATGGGGGCCCCCAAAACAACGGATTCACTGCACCTCTCTAACCCTACTGTGTATGGGGCCCCAGACAACAGAGCACGCACCTCTGCAACCCTACGTGTTTGGGCCCCCAAACAAACGGATGGGCACTGCACCTCTGCTAAACCCTAGTGTATGGGGCCCTAAGCAGACAGATGTCACTGCACCTCTGCTAACCCAACTTTGTATGGGTCCCCTAGAGCAAATCGGATGTCACTCACCTCTGCTAAACCCTACTGTGTATGGGGCCCTAGAGCAGTACAGATGTCACCTGTCACCTCTGCTAACACATACTGTGTATGGGGGCCCCAGAGCAGATGGATGTCCACTGCACCACTGCTAACCCCTACTGTGCACGGGCCGGAACTGACCAAATGAGGTCACTGCACCTCTGCTAACCCTAACTGTGTATGGGGCCTGGAGCAAAGTGAATGTCACTAGCACCTCTGCTAACCCTACAGTGTATGGAGCCCGGAGCAGACGTATGTCCACTTCACCCTTGCTTAACCCTACTGTGTATGGGGCCCCCAAGAGCATGATGGCTGTCTACTCCACCTACTGCTAACCCTACTGTGTATGGGGCCCTGGAGCAGATGGATGTCACTGCACCCTGCTAAACCCTACTTGTGTGTGGGGCCCCAGAGCAACAGATGTCAATGCAACTCTGCTAACCCTAGCTGTGTATGGAGCCCGGAGCAGACGGATTTCATTGCACCTTTCTATCCCCTAGACTGTGTATGGGCCCCGAGCAGATGGATGTCATCTGCACCTTCGCTAACCCTACTGTGTAGGGGCCCTGAGGCAGACCAATGTCACTGTAACCTTTGCTAAAACCCAAACTGCTTATAAGGGTCCCCAGAAGACTGTATAACTCCACTCTGATAACCCTACTAGTGTATTGCCCTGAATGTCACTGCAACCTCTACTAACCCTACTGTGATTGGTACACCAACTTCCGGAGAAGACGGTTGTCACTGCATCTCGCTAAACCTACAGTGTACTGGCCCGAACAGAAAGGATGTCAACTGCACCTCTGCTAACCCTCAAACTGTGTATGGTGCCCCGGAGCAGACGGATGTCACTGCACCTCTGCAACCCATACTGTGTATGGGGCCCTGACAGATGGATGTCACTGCCCTCTGCTACCCTACATTGTATGGCCCATGGAGCAGGGTGGATAGTCACTGCACCTCTGCTAACCCAACTGTGTATGGGGCCCCAGAGCAGACGTATGACACTGCATCTTCTCTGCTAATCCTACTGTGTACGGGCCCGTACAGACAGATGGTCCCTGCACCCTCTGTTAACCCTACTGGTGGAGCAATGGGCCCTGGAGATCAGACAGATTTCACTGCAAATCTGCTATCCCAACTGTGTATGGGGCCCTGGAGCATACAGATGTCCCTGCCACTCTCTATACCCTACTGTGTAATGGGGCCCCCGGAGCAGACAGATGTCAACTCACCTCTGCTAACCCTACTGTGTAGTGGGGCCTGGAGCAGAACGATGCTCACCTGTAAACCGCTGCAAACCCTACTAGTGTGTGGGGCCTGGAGCAGATGGATGACACTGCGCCCTCTGCAAACCCTACTGTGTATGGGCCCCGGAGCAGACGGATGTCAA
The DNA here is from genome assembly GCA_025379985.1 of Phyllomedusa bahiana. Taxonomy (NCBI): domain Eukaryota; kingdom Metazoa; phylum Chordata; class Amphibia; order Anura; family Hylidae; genus Phyllomedusa; species Phyllomedusa bahiana. The sequence goes on from JAODAL010040582.1 coordinate 21,334, forward strand.
TGTCGCCTCGGCTGCAAACCCCTAGCTATGTATTTGGCGCCCCAGAACGACAGATGTCACTGGCACCCGTCTGCTAACCCCCTACTAGTGTGTGGGCCCAGGAGCAGAACAGAGTCACCACATTTCTACTAACCAAGAAGCTGAAGCAGCATGAAAAGGCTTTCAGTTTATCCTGGCTAGAAACAAATTTCAGACCTCTACGATTGACAAAAGTTTTTTTTCCCCGATGAGTCACGTTTTCTGCTTCATGGAGTGTATGGACATTGGTATGTCAGGTGAGAAACATCAGAGAATGATCATCCTGAAACCATTGCTGGAAGAACATAATCTGGTGGTGGCAGCATTATGGTCTGGAGATGTTTCAGGGTGTTCTCTAGGTCACTTATCCACGTGAAAGGCGTCCTTACCTGATTTGGGTAGGAATCCATCCTTGCAGATCCGTACACCCATACTAGAAATGTCTGACGTTAGATAAAGGAGCATTACCAAAACTTCCAAGCACTACTCTGGACCTTAATTCCCCAGACCCCAAACTGAGAACATGAGGGGCCCCTGGATTGTGCCGTTAGCTCTATGGAGCCTCCAGCAGCTGTGGGATGCAGTCGTCTCCAGCCCCCTGTGACAACCTACCAGAACCTTATGGAGTCACTCTCCGCCTGTCTCGCTGCTGTCTGTGCTGCACACAACGGTCTCGCTGGAGATAATGATGGGACTTCACTGTGTGACATTTTCTCATTACTTTCACCTCCTTATAGTTGAGCAACCTCCTCAGTGTTACTGCAGCCTATAAATAAATCTCTTGTATATAAGCTGTAACGTATCTCGGACACATTCCCAGGATTCTGCCTACACTCATCACTTTTATCACATAAACCTGACTGGATAAGGCTTCTGAGACGCACATTCAACAGCCTTGTCTTTCACAATCAGGTCATGTCCTCTCCCACACACTCTGCCCCTTCAATACCAATGGGGGCAGCACTTCTTATCACAAGGGGACACCATCTGGTTAGTGACAATCTACTCATCATAATGGCCCTAACCAGATCATCATGATGAACAAAAAGTGCACATCTCCAGCTGAACTCATGGACGGGACGATGAGGTCTGTACGGCCTAACGGCTGCAGTCAGCAGGAATCTCCCGGTGGGCCCCTGAGCATAGCTGACCTGGAATTGATTTTAAATTGCATAAACATCCTTAATAGAGGCAAAAAAGCATAGAAAGAGAAACATTTTAAACATTCCTTTTAGGTGGGAAAATTCGTGCAAGAGGCAGAGCATAGGAGGAATGTACAGTCATTTACAGTAGCTGTAGGGTGGGTCCCTAAAATAACTTCACCGGCTGGGACACAGAAACAGCTAACTGGTGGACCCCTCCAAAAAACCTAGAGTGAACTCCACCTGTGGGCCCTAAGCACGCGCCAGTCTGACACTGAACCATAAGAAGACCCACATCATCATAGCCCATCTGTGACAGCAGGAAGCTCCACACCCCCATACAGATCATGTGTATAGGCCTCATTCTCTACGCGAGAGGAACTGTCCCTGGACGTCCACGTGCTCCTTCTCTGCTTCATCACTCAACTCCTTACGCACAATATGATCAATCAGATTTTCCCCTCGTTGTAGTTTTTTTCCCCCTAAAGAGACAAAACACTGAGAAATAAGTGCAGGTTTTCCATTCTTGGTCATAATTTAGAGGATACTTCAGCTCCCTCTACCTGATGATTCTCTGTGACATTTTCCTCTGGACAGTCCTGGGAATACAGAGGACGGGACATCTCTCTGCTGGATTTCTCTACGGTCCACTGTAAGGGAGCACACAATGACGGGCGACATGAGCTGCAGTGTAATATCTGTCTTGTATGTCATAATACTTCTCCATCAACTTCATACTGCTGTGTCTACATCTCCTCATCCCCTGTGATGTCAGTGGCCGGTGATCCCTCCATCATGACCTCCTGGTACAGAACCCTGTGTCCTTCTATGTACTCCCCACTCCTCCATGGAGACATAGACAGCAACATCCTAGACACCTTATAGGACCTGACAACACAAGGATCCATCAACATCCCGAGCCTCATCCCATTTGTTAATGTAAATAAGTCCCAGCATTCCATTCCCCCTCACGGCTCAGTCAACCAACCCATCAACTCCCTGTGTTTATATATAATTCCCAGCATTCGCGCCTGAGCACCTTCTCCAGACAGCAGCTCATTGCCGTCCTAGGTGGCAGGTTCTTCTATCTATGATCTCTGTATCAGTGAATTAGGTTGAGGGCTCGGCTTCTGGGTGCATGCCTCGCAATCCTCTCCTGACACACCAAAGCGGAGGCCACACACTCACCAGACAACGACTTTCTTCACTACTGTGTAAATCCTGTTTATGGAGCACACTGAACGACTACATAGATTCTAAAACCCCCCATCCTATTCCCATCATTCACCTGTACTGTATTGAGAAGAAGCGAGGACATGTGGAGACTCTCACTCTCTCCAGTCAACCAAGTAATGATCTCCAGGGTGAGGTCTAATTATCATGGGGGTCACTGAGGTCTCCGTCCTTGTCCATCCTTGGGGGTCATTGATGAACAAGTGCCATTGATCTTTAGCTGTGAGAGTCCTGGACCTGAGGAACCTGAAGAAGGATGATGAGGGGGACTGAGAGACAAGATCGACACTTCTATATACACTCTACTCTGAGTACATATATATACCTACACTATAGTGGTCTACCCCGTCCCAGGACGGAGACTGACATAGAAAATGAAGCCAGTTAAGGGCCGAGTTCTTCCAGGACAACAACTGCAATATCTATCTATGTACACACACCTCACAGAAGTCAGGACACCCTTCACATTATTTTAAGTACTGTATTATATCTTTTCATGGGACATCACTGAAAATCTGACCCTTTGATACAATGTAAAGAAGTCAGTACACAGCTTGTATCAAAATGTAAAACTGCCGGTACCGCGAACCTCACCGGGCGCCAGGCCGCTGCCGTAGGTCTGGAGCGCCAACGGTCTCTTCAACTGGGCGCACATACAGCTGAAGAGACATCTAGCAGAGCAGCACAGTGAGACGCTCCCAACACAGCCGGAGTACTCTGGTGAGCTGTCAAATCAGGCTTGTGGCCCTCTCGGAGAAATCTGAACATGCAGCGCGAGTACATTAATAAGCTGCCAGGCGCACGCATGAATGCGTCACATCATAACCGCCTGTGCCTGGAATAAAACAAGCCAGTCGGGCAGTTTCATAGGATCGGCTGACAGAATGAAGTACTGGTATTACATATTATTTTTAATTTGTTAATTAGCCATATTTCATTACCCTGCCCATCTATATACTGGGGGCCCTATTGCCTGCCCATCGATATACTGGGGGCCCTATTACCTGCCCATCTATATACTGGGGGCGCTATTGTCTGCCCTTCTATATACTGAGGCAGGCTCGGACTGGGCTGCCGGGGGATCGGTGAATTCCCCCGGTGGTCTCCCCCCCCCCCGACCGCTGTGGACACCCGAGGGAGGCAGTGCTCTGCCGCTTCAACCGCGGGGCCCGGCCTCGCATCCGGATCCCTGAAAGCTGGGCCTTCTGACGTCCCGAGCGCCCCGAGCGCCCAGAAGACCGGCCACCAGGAGCTCGGAACTATTCCCGACCGCGGGCTTGCGCAGTGATGTCCAGCGGAGCACAGTGTCACTCAGCGCTGCGCTAGGACAAATAACCCGCCGACCCGCTCTGGCAGCTTAAGGCAGTAGGGCGCGGCCCCTACTGCTGACGTAGCGCGGCGCGTGAAGTGACGTCACATTGATCACCGCGCCGCCTATGCAAGAACGGCAAGTACCGGAGCTGGCGCAGCGCAGAGCGGGCAGGGAGCCGGTAGCCAGGTAAATTGCTGTTATTTATTTAATTTATTTTTTAAAAAAACTACACCACCAGGCTGCCCTGGCTACAAGGGGGCCCTAACTCCATGGTGGGGCCCTGCACAAGGGGGGCCCCCGGCTACACTAGGGCGGTCGCCCCTTGGTCTACTGCAACATAAAGGAGCGGGATGGGACCGCTATACCCACTAATGTGCGGCCCTAACAACACCATGACTGGATATTAGAACGAGTGGGCGCCTGGTCCAACTCCAAGTGTGTGTGTTTGCAACTGACCACCATACAAACACCAACATCATCAACTCAAGATAGAGGCTGGGCAGTCCACCATACAGCGCCCATACATCATGCTATGGGATGTGGCTCCATCCGGCTGAACATATAAACATTCAGATGGAGAGGGTCCTGTCTGACGTCCCTAGGGATTCCGGCCGCTGGGCATATACAGACCTCAGGACGGATCAAGCCTTTTGGCTGTGCACCTAACTAGTGAGGCCCCTGGCTACAACAGGGGCCTCTGACTCTAGGTGGGCCCTGGCTACAAGGAGGGCCCGTTGACTGCTAGGGTGGGCCTCAGGCTACAAGGGGCCCTGGCTACTCAATGCGGGTGCAATGGTTCACTACATAACTACGCGGGGGCCCAGACCTACCTACAAGGGGGGTCTCCTTGTGTCTACCGTATACCGGGAGGAGCACTCTGGCAACCTACATGGGGAGGGGGGCCCTGCAATCTATTAAAAAAAAACTTATACTGAAGGGCGATCCGGGCCTCCGACAACTGCACATCTAACAAGCTAGAGACAAAAGGGGTCCTAGCTGATTTGAGCTTACTCGGATACTTAGCAATGTTGGACTCGGGGAGTAATTTACCCCTGACTACCATATCATGGGGGGTGAACCGCTGTGCCTACCTATAGGGGAGACTATCTATACAAGGGGGACCTCAGTGCAATTTCGTAAGGGGACCTGACTAACCTTCCAGAGGGCCCCTTGACTACACACTAGTATTCTGGCTTACGCATTACAGTGCGGGTGTACCCTAGGTACTCATCCAAGCAAGGGGCGAGCCCAACTGAACGTTGGTGTAACACATACCCGCTAACATAGGGGAAGCTCGCGAATCTGGGTATTGGTTAACCAATATTAGGTGGCTCTCAGAGCAAACATATTCCAAGTTTCAGACACTATAAGACTTGTCTACATATGGCCCCACAAATGTGGGGGGCCTCGTCATGGGCCATACCTATAGGGTGGGCCCGCATAAAATTGGCTTTCAGTACAATACAAGAAGGGTTTAATCCTCCGTGTGGCAACTCTACACAACGGAGGTGCACACCATTGGACACATATAGCACGGCCAAAAGGTGATGGTTACAAGTGGGGGGCCGCTGAAGTTACGTTACAAAGGACTAGCCGGAGTAACGCTTCCTGGGCTACCTACAGGGGGGCCTGACAACAAGGGGGGCCCTGGGCTGTACCGTACAGGGGGAGCGCGCCCTGACTGCAAGGGATTCATCACTAGGCAAACCTAATGGGGGGATGGGTCCACTCCCTCGTGAACTACAAAGGGGGGCCACTGAGAACTAAACCTATCCATAAGGTGGCCCTGACTAGACATCTTAAACAAGGGGCCCATGTGACTACTAAAGGGGGCCCTTGCTACCTAAAATACTAAAGCGGGCGCTCTAACTACCTAACACAGTAGCTAAAAGTGGGGGGCCCTGACTTCCTGCAAACACTACACCTAAAGGATGGAGCCACTAACCAACCTGAAAAAGACAACCTGAATAATGAGGCCACTTACGAAACGGTATACCTGAATACTCATCAACCTACCAAAATGGGGAGAAACCCCTAACTGTACGTATAAACTACCAAACAGGATACCCCTAAAACATTTCTGTAAACTACCTAAAGGGAAGACCCCCTAAGCCAGTATAGTACCTAAAGGAGACTCCTAACAGCCAGCAATCAAGGCATACTACTTAAGACAAATAATAGAATGCCACCACAAACCTGCAATTATAATTTCCTAAAGGCGACCCCTAATAGCCTGTATAGGCTGGCTACCTAAAGGGGGTTCCCTAAATTGCTTGCAGTGCCTATATAAAAGTAGTGGACGCATAACAACACTACCAGCTAACCTAAATCAGGGGAAACTAATCCAAGGAACACAGTCCAGAATACCAACCCTTACACTAAAGATGGTGACGCCCCAACACTCTAGCCTACAATGCCACACCGAAAAACTGCGGCGTCATCCACCAATAACAGCTACTCACTCTCCGATATACAGATAACACGATCTCTAGATACCAAACTAGGGGACACAACCACCACCCAACGCTATAACAGGGCTGACCTAACAGGGGTCCACAACCAAGACTGTAGCCAATCTACTTACTCCAGAAACTGGGCCGTGCAAGATGCGTAATGATCCGAGCTATATCCAAGCGCGAGTGCCGGAGAGGGTATGACTAATTTTACTTTCAAGTACCTCTTTACTAGCAAGGCTATGACAACCTAGACAACACACCAGCCCTGGGCCTGGGGCTGAGCCTAGTAAGAGGACCAAACAATATATACAAGCCAGCCGAGAGTCAACCAACGCTAAGACAAGGGCCCACCTTTACCGGTGTGTGTAGCCAACCACAGACCGCCCGGACCCACTCCCACCACCGCCCAACGGAAACCTATCAATACACACGCTCGAACCGTGGGCGCGACCTGTTAGAGCATACATGAAATTAGCATCAAACCACTCGACGATTTAGGAGATACGCAGTTTTTGCGTAACAGGCTAGGTTTATTGTGGAGCTAAAGTAATGAGGTGAATAAATGCTGGAACAGATTGAGGTATTCCTTGAAATATAATAATTGTGTCTAATTTCCAGCTGCAGGGGGAAGAGTGGTGGTCAGGTTGATACCACGACGGCAGCTATCGTCTAACAAGTTCAAAAACCTTCTCAGCTACGACGTAAAAAGACACATTGTACAGCACTTTGATTCTTCTGCTAAGATCAATCAGATAGAGAACATATTATTAATCCAGCTTCTAACATAGCTCTTTTTATATGGGTAAATCAGGTGATGAAGATGATTTCACTTTCAACCAATCACAGATAACCAAAATCCTCTGTGGATGTACATTTAAGACAATCAGAACAATTAATCGGCAATTTCTCAATTAGAATCTGCTTGACCGACTCAATCAAGAATTGCAAATACAAAATAATTTTTCAATTAAATCCCCTAATTGACTATCAGACACGAGATCAGAAGTGAGATGTACAACTTCTGTGATACAGGAGCACAATGACTGTACGGGGTTTTTTTTGACCCAGTATCTCCCATCGTTTGATTAAAAGTCAACATATTACATCTAGTTCAGAATAAAAAGCATACATTTGCCAACTCTCCCCCGTTTGCTTGGTGGTGGGGACTCCCGCTATCTTTGGTGTCCCTCCCCCCCGCCCTCCTGGGGTAGTCTTGGCATTCCTCCCCGCCCGCCAGCAGGCCGGCGCCGGGTTTCCTTTAAATGACCTGCTGGCGCCGAGTTAAGCGCTGGTGTTGCTACTCTGGCGCCGCCGGTCCGTTCCCCACAGGCGGGCGACAGCGGCCACTGCGCCCGCTTCACACCTGCCCAGAACCTCCGCTGAGCAGAGCGGAGGCAGGAAGATCGCTCCCTCCTCCCCCAGTATGTCCGGCACCTGGCGTCTATTGCACCGAATCAACACAGATCAGCGGTGCAGGGGAACAGTGACGCCGCTGGCTGCATCACACTTCCCCTGTGGTGACACTGCTTGAGGAGATCCGGTCGTGAAGCGGGCTGTCTGCCATGCAGGAGCCTGGCAGGTAGTGGATTCATTATTTATTTTTATTAGCTTTAGGGGGCTCTACCTGGCTACAATGGGGGGTCTACCTGCGCACAATGGGGGAATACCTGGCTACATGGGGGGTCTACCTGCACCACAGAGGGGGGGCCACTACCTGGCTACATGGGGGCAACTACACCATGCAACAAGAGTGGGCAACTACCTGGCTAACAAAGGGGGGCATCTACTACCTGGCCAACAGAGGGGGCACTCACCTGGCAACAAGGAGGACACTACCTGGATAACAATGGGGACACAAACCTGGCTAAAAATGGGGCACTACCTGGCTACACTGGGGGCACTACCTGGCAACAGAGGGGGCACTACCTGGCAACAATGGGGGCACTACCTGGCTAACAATGGGGGCACTACCTGGCAAACAATGGGGGCACTACCTGGCAACAATGGGGGCACCTACCTGGCAACATTGGAGGCACCTACCTGGCTAACAAAGGGGGGGCACCTACCTGGCTAACAAAGGGGGGCACCTACCTGGCTACAAATTTGGCTCTACCTGGCTACAGAGAGGGCATCTTTTTGGGCCCTACAAGGGGGCTTCTACCTGCCTGTAGGGGCATACCTGGTTATGGGGGGCTATCCCTGGCTATAAGGGCATCTACCTGGCTTTTTTCCCAAAACCCGTTATGCAGTTAGGTGGAAAGTGGGTGTGGTTTTTTGTAGGGGCGTTGCATCCCGACAAGATGGGCGTGTCCATGCAAATTTTTGCGCGGCGCTCTCGGGGCACCGCCCACTAATATCTCCTGCTTTTTAATTTTCAAAAGTTGGCAACTATGATAAACAGCATATGATTCACTAAATGTGGCTTCTAATTTGTATGTGTGTATAGATCACAATGACCTGTTTATCTAGTGCAAATGCAGCAGAACAAACTTACTATGTGTACTTTATCAAGGTTCAGATCATCTGCTTTGCCAACCTGAATAACTGGCAAAAAGCAAAATCATGCTTCTAAAAAAACAGGCAGAAACAGATTCACAAAATGGCTGATAGTAAATTAAAATGGATGCATTATCAATTCTTATAATTCCACTTCATTTCCCTCTCTTGATAATTACATCAACATTTTAATTTCAGCACGTAGTATCCCTAAGTTTCATTCAAAAGGGGTGTCTCTTGTTGCTCATCTGCAGCAGTATTGATGTTTACATGAATGAATGACAGTTTGACCTTTAACCGTTTTGGTTCGTAGTAACTCTAGCAACTCTCCTTGTTCCCAATACATTTGATCAAGATCCAGACTATAAGACAGAAAAATGTGAGAGATGATGTGTCCTAATCCACCCATCCTCTGATGCTGCTGAATCAATTAGCTGGGTTGAGCTAGGAGAACCCTTTACCTGCTGGGCCTCCATTATGCTCACCCTGAAACATGTAAAATCTATTCTATACTGTAGAACCTCAAATCTTAATGGCATCAAAAAATCTCATCACTAATGTTGTCAATGATCCTTAAATCTTCAATGTTGTGTGCGTTGTGTATTCCTATGAGTGTATGCATGAGTTCTGGATTAAACTTGATCAAGGGTTTGTGGGATCCTGTCTTTTTTTTATTTTTATTATTATTGCATGTCTTGGCAAGAAAACCTTATGTGCCTAAGAAAAAACCTATTGTCCTGAAAAAACAGTATGGTCACCTCCTAAATTAATGAATGCATTGTAAAAATAAAAAGTTTATTGTCTAGGGGAAGAACATTAATGTAAAAAGAAAAGTCCTTTTTGTGCAAAATACTATTTCTACAGTGTCCCAATCTATGAGAATGTACCCTAACTCTGCGTTTGTAGTGTGCTCTATTGCATCTGAGAAGTGTTGTACCTGTACCATATATGGATGAGAATCTTTTATGGAACTGTAAGTAGTCAGGAACTGGTGTAGCCCTGAACATTAAGGATAGTGAGTGTACAGGTGAATGTGTGCATCTCAAGTAGTCTTGAAGACTATACGTTTAGCTATATTGGTGTTCATGTTAACTAACTTATTGTCTTTTCCTCAAAAAAGTTTTATGTAGCTTATTTTGTAGACTTATATTTTCATAACACCATTTTATGCATTTTATACTTGTACCCATTTTATTTGAAAATAGCCTAAAATGTAATAACAGCTGTACGTCTTCAGATCCTTGAATAGTCGTAGTATCTCTCTCTCACACCTGTCGGCGTCCTTGATATAATCTTCAGCTCATGCAGAGCCAATACAGTCCTGTGAAAAGGTAGCAATAAGAGCAGCAACAAACCAATATTTGTAGTTTATTAAGGAGAAACATCTTGTCTTCTTTTCTTCACGCGATGGAAGGGTATCGTAGCACCCAGCTGTGACTTAGGTGGTGGCGCATGGCAGAGCCACTTAAGGAGCAGTAGAACTCAGGATATCTTCAGGTTTACTTCTCGGCTTGGCAACCGGAACGTCTGCTTCCTTGTCTTTCTTGATGGGAGTTACACGCTTGCAGTGCGATGCATAGATCCAAGTCCCTCTTCCTCTGGTCTTCACACTTCAAGGGGTTGTCATCAGGACTTGTTAACTTGTGGGCCTGGCATGGACCTTTCCCATCTTTTCTGTCAGAAAACCAGAACGTTAAGAACTTACGGATCAAGACACAGTCTCTTGGCGTTTTGACAAGCGAGAGTAGGAACAGATTGCATGTCCCCCACTTGGCGATGTAAGTCTCTCCATTGTCCTTAGAGTTGCTGCTCATAATCCACAGATGGAGTTGCTATCACAGAGTGTTGTTGAGTCTCTGGAGGTGAGAGTGAGTGATTAGGCAATTTTCCATTTCATATAGTGAAAGTTGAAGTACCCCTCTGGGGGTGGTATGTAGTTCCATAAAACAAGAGGTAAGACATCTGGCCACCTCACATAAGTCACTTTGCAACATTTGGCTAAATATCTTTTAAGGGTACAACAAATATAACTACTGTTCCATTAATCTTAGCATAAATTGTGTGTAATCTTTACCAGGAGTGCAAGTCCTGATTACTTGAAGGGAACCTGGAGTACAGACTAACATTTAACACAAACCCAAAAAACATACAATAATCTTCCTACCTTTGGTAGCTGTTACCTGTGGGATCTTGGAAAGGGCCCTTGGTTGATGGGAGGTGTGAAGGTAAAGCTCTCACTACTCCACCAGCACTCTGTGGAGGCACATCTGGCAGGGCAGACTTCCGCTTTTGCAGTGAAACCTTGGGTATACCAGTGTGTGGAGACCAAATTTCGCATCGCTGTCTTGCCACACTGGGTAGCTTCAGCTAGCGCTGGCAGGAAATTTTGGGGTCTCTGGCTTTCCTTCACTGTCCATAGACCATCTGAAATCTGGGTGCACCCTATAACCTTCCATCGGCCTTTTCCTAAGGAGAGCAAATTTGGAAAACAAAGTTTCAATTAAAGACACAGTTTGTTTGTTTTTGGTTTTTTTTTTTTACAGACATTAAGTTAATACAAGGCATTTGGCTTGCTATATTTTTGAAGTGCTGAACATTTAACAACAGCTGTTACTTTCAGAATAGGATTCTCCAATAACACAGTAATTTCCTTTGCATAGCTCGAAGCTCAAAAGTTTCTTAACAACAAAAATCTATACAAAAAATAAATCGGGGTAAATGTGTACTGTCTTTCCTTCAGACAACTCACTATGCTTGCAAGTAACGCTCACTGGGAAAATGAGAGCATACCTGAATTTCCATCTACTAAGTCTGGTTCTCAAATTTTCAAATTTATTCCCTCAAATCTGGGCGCAGCAAAAGGCCTCTCTCTGACTCACTACCTCCTCTCTCTAAACCTCATGTGGCAACAAAATAACAAGGTTCACTTTAAAGCACCTGTGCAGGTGGTGGACGCCCGATGCGAAGTGGAACGTGACCAGGCTGGAGGACAACAGGCCCCCACCCAGAGACCCGGACCCGCGACAACCCAGGAGGATACACACAGAATGAGGAACCCAGACACCCAAAATGTGACAAAAAACAACTCGGCAGGTTTTCTCTACAGAAAATTCATCAGCCGCTATGGCTCTAAGGCATGCATGCATTCTCTCTCTATAAATGCTTCATAACTGGGTCTAACTGACCACTGCGCTAGCTATCTATTGGGGACTTGAGTTTTCCACAGCTTGTGCTGTCTTTGACTTTAAGGCAAAACAAGTGGAAAGGGGTTTGTGTAATGTGATTTGGCCTAGAGCAGGTGCTGAGAGGAGAAACACCAGCTTTCATGAACTCCTCACCAGCCTTCCTGGTCTCTTCAATGTATGTGAATGGTTCAGCCACAGAATTTTTGGTTAAGTCCTATAATTGTGCAGCATATAAACACTAATATGCAGTAACCTACCATTCCCGAAGCTATCTCAGTCGCTGTTCATTCATGGGAACGGGCAAATTGTACAGCCGCTACTATGTCTGGTAGTAGGTATCTGTGGCCTGGTGTAAGGCAGTGTCCAATGTAAGTCATGTAAGTCACCCTGTCCTTACATCTCTGTAATTTGTATCAGGAGACTTTGTCCGTTGTCTGCAAGAAATTCAAGCAGAGCTTGTGTCCGTAAGGCTATTCAATTTCAGCCCTTTTATGGGTACTCAGTTTTTGTGTATGTGTGCAATTGGATTTATAAAGCAATGTGTATTTGTGGGGTGTTTGCTATCTTCCCCATCTCTGAAGAATTCATATTCCACAGGTGTTCATGGATGGTTTGCAGTATTGAACAATACTTGAGGATCTGTTATGGCCTCTTCCTTTGCTGGCTGATCATTAACCAATCCAGCATACAGCAGGTACCCAGCGTCCTCTGTATTCTCAAGTGTAGCCTATATGTGAATGTCATCTAAGGCAGTGTTCCCCAACTCCAGTCCTCAAGGCACACCAACAGGTAATGTTTTCAGGATCTCCCACAGAATGCACTGACAATAATGATATCACCTGTGCAGAATGCACTGACAATAATGACTTCACCTGTGCAAAGATAAGGAAAGCCAGGGAAAAAATGACTGTTGGTGTGCCTTGAGGGCTAGGGTTGGGAACCTCGATCTAAGGTGCAAAAGATGGTGCCCCAAGCTGGAATTGCCTAAAAAATCATTTTTCCCCATAAACTCAGTGGGGGATCTATTGAATTTATTGATGGTGTACAGTAGTGATGTGGCTTAGTGTGACTGATGTGTATTAGAAAATAGGGTTTGCCTTTTATAACTTACGTCTATGGCTGATATGGTCCTTTGTGTAGCTGGAAGAAAATCAGTGTTAGGCTCTGTCTACACTGCACAGAAAAACGTCCGTTTTTTCAGCATTTTTCGTTTTCTAAAAACGCTGGAAAAACGCCTGTACTCATCTCCTATAGACTCTAATGTAAAATCCTCCCGCTGTCTACACTGAGCTTCTTTTTTCTGCTTGTTTTTTTCACTGGTCGTATTTTGCAACATGTTTTTAAAAAACGCCAGAGCCGGGCAGAAAATTTACTACAGGAGTCTATGGAAAGCGCCGGACGTCTTTTGCCGCGTTTTCTTGCCGCGATTTTGCAATGAAAACCCTCCCAGGAGACCCAAGTCCCACCTATAGTGGGTGTAACAAAGGTTATTCATTATCAAATTTGCATACTAGTGTCTGATGTGTCCTTTTTTGTACCTTTTGTAATAAAATGATCATGCTTTGGTCGTTAACGATTTTTGCGCAATTCATATCTTTTTCGCTAAAAATAAGTTTTTTACAGATTTTGCCATCAGAATCTGTTTTTTTTTTTACAGATTTTGATGCTAAAATCCTTTTCTTTAAAAATATTCTGGCACTAATAAAGTTATCTAGCTACTGATGCTGAAAATACGTTTTTTATGGATTTTGGCGCCAGAATAAATTTTTTACGGATTTTGGCGCCAGAATACATTTTTTACGTTTTTTTTCACTAAAATAATTTTATTTTACAGATTTTGGCGCTAATAACGTTATCTCGCCTGACGCCAAAAATACGTGTTTTTACGGATTTTGGCGCAAGAATCCGTTTTTTTACATTTTTGGGCACAAAAATAATTTTTTTTACAGATTTTGGCGCTAATAACATTATCACGCCTCTGACACCAAAAATCCGTTTTTTTACGGATTTTGGCGCAAAAATCCGTTTTTTTTAACGTTTTTTGACACAAATAAAATTTTTTTACAGATTTTGGCGCCAATAACGTTATCTCGCTTCTGACGCCAAAAATCCGTTTTTTACGGATTTTGGCGCAAGAATCGGTTTTTTTTGCTTTTTTTGGTACTAAAATATTTTTTTTTTTACAGATTTTGGTTACAGAAACGTTATCTTGCTTCTGACGCCAAAAATAAGATTTTTACAGATTTTGGCGAAAGAATCCGTTTTTTTATGGCTTTTGGGGCTAAAATCCGTATCTTTACAGATTTTGCCGCTAAGAAAGTGATCTAGCTTTTGACGCAAATAAATAAATTTTTTATGGATTTCAGCGCCAGAATCTGTTTTTTGACGGATTTAGTCATTCATTTTCAGGTCGTTTTTTGTCCACTGCAGGCGAGACATAGCCTTAATGAGATAGAATTTAATTTTATATCTTCTGTATCTAGAAGGAAAGACGCTTATTATTGCCTCTTAGTTCCTGGAGAAAAAAAATCCATAATATTAGTGTGAAAGAAAAATAAGAAACAATTCCAGTGAAATAGGATTAGTCCACTAGTCAGAGTTCTTCTCTGGACCCATTCCATCCCAATTGTCCCCCGTTTAATGTGAAAAAAAAAGTGTAATAATTTTACAATATCCTGACCTGACATGTTACTGGTAACACATATCTTTTCTAACCTTTCCCATGACTCTTGTGGTGTCTTTTTTAGAATCTCCTACTAGCCTAGCAAAAGCAAACAATTCACTAGCTGAATATGATTTTCTCTCTTCATCCCCATTAGGGGGGTCACGTGTAGAGTGTGGTCGGTGTGTTGGAGGGAGAGGAAAACATGTGTCACTCAATGAAGTGCATTCCTCCTTTATGGATGACACTGAGACTTCTTCATGGGACTTTACTGGGACAGTATGTGCTAAAGGTAAGGATGATACCGGCAATGATAGATCCACTGGTTCTGTGGAACTGCTGGCTACTGTTGTGAGTGTATATTGTAATTGAGAAGAGTGTGGGCCTTCCCGAGTGTCATCCTGTCCTATGGTTACAGAAATGTTCCTGTATAACTGGGGAAGTAATTTATGCCACAGACATGTAAGCTCATCATCATCCTCACAATCTGTATCGCTAATTAACCTTTGTCTTTCTGCAGTGTTTACCGTAGCTACAGGTGTTGTTAAGGTTTGGTGATTGTGTGATTGAGATCTGACCTCTTTTATCCATCTTAACAACATTTCCCTATTGTCAGGATTTTCACAGCATAAAATTATTTGATACAATATTTGATATTCTAGACCATCTCTCCATGCCTCCCATATAGTGTTTGTATCTATACCATATGCTCTTAGCATCTGCTTCACAGGACTTCTATCATTTTCATCAGTATATAGAACATACTTGTTCTCTATCTGGGGTTTTCTGGGTTTCCAAACTTCTCTTAAAGATTTCCACATCCCTATTTTTCCTTGAAGTCCTTTTTTTTTTTTTTTTTAGGAAAAGTTGGGTCGTCAGGGGCCCAAAAAAGAGCTATCTAATACTCTTCAAGACCA
>JAODAL010040583.1:0-36753 GCA_025379985.1 Phyllomedusa bahiana
ATTACCCCGTGCATGTGCCCCACACAACCCACCTCTGGTAATGATGATAAGCGTAATGTAGGGGCACTGAGGAGGGGGCTGCTGAGGCAGACAGGTAGTTGCACTGGGTGAGGCTTCTGTATGTTGCCCTCTAGCTCCCACAGCAATGCGCCCCTACCATATCCAATGCCAGCTAATACCCTGCACAGACAAGGCGCCTGCTAATCAGCGTGTGCCCCGAGCGGCAGGGTCAGCGCTCCTGCCTCATTCACAGAGCCCGCGTCCTGCTGGCACTGGAGCACCCCCGTCTGCGTCCCCGCCGCTCACCTCTAGCTGACGTATGTTCTGCAGCGGACCGTCCTCCTTACCTGGGCTCAACTTCCCATCTTGTTGCCTGCACCTCGGCAGGCGCGTCCATGAGGGCTCAGGTCTAAGGAGCGCGCCTGTGACAGCAAAGGGCGGAAATATGCAGCGAGGCGGCCATCTTTTGTCCTGGCAGGTGTCTCACTGGCACTACCACGTGCACAGAGGCCCCTGCCACCTTCATTGTTGTACAAGCGGGCAGTGTTTGTGCAGGTTACTGAAGCCCAGGCTCTATGTCTCACACCAAAGCCACCTCTATAGCCATACTGCTGTCAGGTCGATGCCATCACTACTTCTGTGGTATAAAACTTCACAGAGTCCTTATGTGGCACAATGTTGTTATATCAGTCAATAAATAGCAATCCCTTAACAGTTGCATTCGTTTTTCCCTCACCGCCTTCCGAGAGCCATCACTTTTTTTTCCATCTAAATAGCTGTATGCGGGCTTGTTTTTTGCAGGACAAGATGAACTTTTTATTGATACCATTAACCCTCCCCTATAATGTACAGCGAAACCGATAAAAATTGTAAGTGGGGTGAAATAAAATAAAAAATTAATTGCTCCCTTTTTGCAGGAGTTTTTCTTTTTTTAAACTCTTTTTATTAGTTTTCCGAATGCAACATAAAGTCAATAACAAACAATATATAGTATCATATAAAAATGGATCAGACATAGAAGCCTTTGATTATCTCAAAGGTATAGGGAAAATTATAAGCAAAAGGTTTATTTCCAATACACCGTACAAGAATGTAAACCTGTAAAACATTTTAGACTTTGACACCTTCAACATTGGTTATCTGATGTCCTATAGGCCGTAACCGGCTGTCAACACATTCATCCTCCTTCCTCGGTGACCCTTCCCGATCCGTACCCCGACCCACAATCCCAGCCCTCAAGATGTGGCCCTCAAGCCATCAGATTTCTGGATTTTTCAACGTGGTTTCCGGGCACGGATCCAGAGCGCCCCCTACATATAGCTTCATTTCAATGAACATGACCACAGACCACACTGGTTAACCATGTCAACATAGTCTAGCCGTTTCATTTGGTTGCCCATCAGGCCGACATATCATAAAAAGAAAAAGAAAAGGCAAATATATAGAGGAGTTTTTAAGAAGTTCATTGCAGGGTATAATTGACATGTTATCTGGATTCTACAGGTCAGTACGATTCCAGTGATGCCAAATATGTGAGGTTTACGTTATGTTTTAATATTTCCAAAATAAAAACATTCTCTTTTTAACTTTGCTCAGCAGCGCTATGTTCTGCAGCCAATAACTTCTCTGTTTTTCTTTTTTTTCTACGGACCTGAGTGCGGGTGAAATTTTTTGCATGCTGAAGTGTAAATGTTATTGGTACCATTTTGGTACCATTGGTACCATTCCTAAGGCGGGCGAATGTGGGAGCCGAACTCGCTCATCTGAGGGGTGTCACGGCCGCCCTTGCACGCCCGGAGATTAGCCCCTTGACTCTGCATGGCTGTTGTTAAAACGTCCGCGCAGAATCAGTCAGCAGCTGCACATACTCGCTGTGCAGCTGCTGGTACAGGGAGGAGGCAGGACGGATCGTTACTGTCCTACCTTCTCCCCTGCATGTTTCAGCGTTGCAGGGGGTGCGATGCTTGGCTTTCAGCATGCCCCTTGCTACATCGGATCTCCTCGGCCAGCACCTCTGCCGGCCCAGAAGATCCCCGGAGCTGCGGACACAAAGGGCCCTGATGACGTCACAGCGTTTACACTGCTCAGCAGCTTCCGGACCTGCTGCGCGGACCGTGGCGAGGGGTGAGTAAAGTTTTTTTTTTTATCATTAGCTGCAGGGCTATTACCTGGGTAAAAGGGACTACTAAAAGGGGCTTTAGTGGGTATTGGGGCTACTGCAAAGGCTACTACCTGGCTGCAGGTGCAACTATCTGGCTACCGGGGTTACTGTCTTTGGGTATTGGGGTACTATAGGGGCTACTACCTGACTATTGGGGCTACTACAGGGGCTATTACCTGACTATAGGGGCTACTACAGGGGGTATACCTGGCTATTGGGGCTACTCTAGGGGCTATTACCTGGCCATTGGGGCTACTACAGCGGCTACTACCTGGCTATTGGGGCTACTACCTGGCTATATGGGGCTAATACAGGGGCTACTACATGGCTAAAGGGGCTACTATATGACTATAGGTGCTATTACCTGGCTATAGGGGCTACTACATGACTACAGGGGCAACTATCTAGCTACAGCGGCCACTACATGGCTACAGGAGGCTACTATCTGACTACCAGGGGCATATTACATGGCTACTATATGAGGTGCTATAGCTGGGCAGTTTTTATAGAGATAGAAATTGGTAGGGAAGTGCTGATACAGTGAGGAGTCCAAGATGTTTGTTTTGTAAATTCTACAGTGAAGAGTTGTGGCCAGGAGAAGACGTCATGGCGGTCTGGGACAGATGGAGAAGAGAAAGAACAACTCTTCAGAGACGTCTCCTGTAAGTCACTGGGTGTAACTTTACTGTAATAACTTATATGTCTGCAGAGTCTGTGTAGAACTGGTATTCACCACTGTATGGTCACTCTATGCTGGTAATATAGGTTGTAGTATAATGGTTTGTATTCAGTAATGGTATAGTGTATCATTCAGTCACTATGTGGTGGTGATAGGTGGTCAACGGTATGGCGGTATTATTTGGTCACTATGTGCTGGTGATATGCGGTCTTAGTAGGACATTGGCACTATTAGCCTGGGATTCTGGTTTTGTGTAGCAGTGTTATTTGGTAACTGTATGACAATTATTTAGTAGTTTTATATGTAGCACATTGTGTTAAATCTTTTTGTGTATTTGGTTGATGGTGATGCAATGTGTTGCATTGTGGCGCATTATGTTACGGGGGTGGAGGGGGGAGACAAAATTTCTTCACCTCGCCCTGAGTGCAGTTTAGCCTAGGAATGGCCCTATGTAGTGCGATCACGGGTATAACCTTCTGCATTGTAGAGTTAATAGAGAAGGGTTACCAAGAAGGTGCTTCTATTACTTCCTGCAATAGGTAGAAAATAATAGAAGCAGCAACATGACAGCTATACAATCCTTCATTAGGCTTCTTACTGCTGTGGCAACTGCTCCAAACCCACAATCTCTTCGCAGGGGAGCCAATCAGGGTGATTAACAGTGCACAGCACCCTTACAAATCGCAGCATCTGAAGGGTTAAACTCCAGGGACCGGCTCTGTCTCCGATTCCTGTTCCAGGTGTCAGCTGTAATTAACAACCTGCACCTGCCATATGTGAAGCAGGCTCAGCAAGTGAGCTCCAGAGTCACAGACAGAATGCCGTAACTGTACGTCAAATGTCAGTAAGGGCTGAATTAGAATTATGTATAATACAGTCTGACTCTAAAACAATGAAAAAAGGCAGTAAGCACAATTACCAACAGGCAGTGTAAAACTTAACGCTAGAAGCCATAAAGATTGCTATGGGGCCCGGATGTTGAGGGGGCCCCACCCAGGTACAAAAACAATGTTCCTTTTTGTAGGGAACAAGTAGTTGGTGGCTTTCTGCTCTCCAGCACTACTATTTAGGTTCTCGGATATATGGTGCTATTATTTATACATTTAATCATTACTACTTATGCTGCTGTTTTAGTTTATTGTCATTAGGTAGTGGGGTTCCACCTCATTTTGCTATGGGTCCCTATGACTTCTAGTTACGCATTGTTTACAATGAAGTGGTCATCAGTGTGTGATGTAGCCAAAGCACATCCACTTCTTTGCCTTTCAGTGACTCTTCCAGTCTCTCTGTAACAACCTGCTGATGACACTCTAAGCTCAGTGGCCATTTTCATCTGATTTTCATCCTGCTTAAAGCCTCACAGTGGTGAGGTACTGTTGATCAATTGTAAGGTGTTGTCTTGGTCTCATGATGTCAAAATGTGAACTGCCGATGAGGAGAACTGTCCCCAATTCAAATTGATCCCCTAAATTTATTGGGCAATTCAGGGATCACATACCTGTTGTGAATTTTGCCATTAAGCTGCTGGTTAGAGATCAGTAAGTTGTGCAAAAAGCACTGAAAAACTGAACAGATGGACATGTACATTCTAAAGGTAAGAGATGGTCTTATTTAGTTCCTTTAAAAAAGGGTAAAGAAATTGTATGTTGATCCTAAAATTTCAACCAAAAGCCAAATATCCCTAATTTTTTGTGAGTAGTGTATGTTAGAGTGCTGGCGATCTTCTCCAGAGTCACTAGCTCTGCAGTCCTGTGTCCTTCCTCAACAGCAAAACACTATTCCCATCAATGGGAAAACACATTCATTGTCTTTCCTCCCACAGCAATGAAACTGGATAAGTTTCACAATGGACACTAACACCACCCAATGGACCCCATTGACTACAATTGGATCTGTTGGGTTTCCATTGTGGTGTTTTAACAGCAAGAATAGAGAATCTGCAAGAGAGTTTGGAACTTTTGATGCAGATGTGAACCTGGCCTTAGGTATATTTTAGTTTTGGCACCTTTTAGCCATATGTTGTCACCCGAAAAAGCTAGTGGGAAACACTACTTCTTACTACTATGTTTCTTCATAGATGAATAATCTTTGTCAATATTTTGCCCCCTTCATGCACCAGTGAATGAACTAAGGTGAATATGTGGATTCTAGGCTTTTTGATGCTCAAGTTGTTACACCAAAGTGTGCACTTTTAGATATTAAGGTTATGAACAAGAAATAAAACCCAACAATGTTGCTTAAAGTGCCAATAAAATTGGAAGAAAATAAAAAAAAAATAAAGTTGTAAAAATGTTAACAATTCTAAACACCCCCTTTTGCCATTTTACAGATAATTAAAGTTAAACATAATTGGTATCGCTGCATCTGTAAATGTCCGATTTATTTAAATATAACAATATTTATCCACAACACTGAACACCTTAGGGGCCGTTTACACGGCAGTGGACAAATACCGGCCGGTTTGCCGGCCGGTATTTGTCCGGTTTTGCGGCCGTCCCCACGGCCGGGGGGGTGACGGCTTTTCTCCGCGATGAGCGGAGAACAGCCCTCCCCCCCTCCCATTGAGTTTGCACATGTTCCGGCCGGAAAATGGACGGAAGAATGTGCATGTTCAATTTTTTGTCGCCGGTCCGCCGGCGCCCAAACAGCCGGGCGGGAAAACCCGTGCAGTGGGGACTGCTGCACGGGTTTTTCCCATAGAGCAAAATTTTGGGTGCTCATTTTCGGCCGGTTTTTCAGGCAGTCTGAAAAACCGCAAACCGGCTGAAAAATAACCGGCCAAAAAACCCGTGCAGTGGGGACATGCCCTTAGGGTATATTCACACGGCATGCTGGATCCGTTTTTTCATTACATGAAAAATCCATTGAAAACTGTATCCAAACTGCATCTGCAAATGCGTTTTGCATGCGTTTTTTCGGATCTGTTTTTTCAATGGGTTTTTTTTTTCAAAACATAGTCATTCAAATTTTAATCCAATGCGTTTTTCGGATGCAAAAAGCGCATCCAAAACGTACCCAAAAGTGTGTTGCGTTTTTGGATCCATTTTTCAGGCTCCAAAAACACACAGGTTCACAGTAAAAGCAATTCCCATCCATCTGTAGTAATGATAGGTTCATCAGGGGACCATGAAAATGACATACAGTGGCTGAAATAAGTATTGAACATGTCACTAATTTTCTAAGTAAATGAAAGAGGTTTGCCACAAAGACATTTCATTCCTGACTTTTCCTGCTTCAGCTTTGAGTGTGCTCAAAAGTGCATGTATGACTTGTTTGAACTGCATATCATGTGACCCAGCAGGCTGACATCACCATAACTTTCCCCACAGTGTGCTTACTCTAGTCAAACAAAGGTCTGTTTATGGAAAGAGCTGTGAGTAACTACAATGTAGTTGAGTGGTTAGCACTTCTGCCTTCACCCTATGGGTCTTAGGTTCAAATCCCTGCAGGAGCCCAACACGTTTTTTTTGTCTCAATGCACATACCTGATTGAGGTTTCTTTTTTATATTTGCACTGTTTGGCTAATAACTAAGGATTACAGAGGACGGGAGTAGAGTGACAGCACCTGGGGTTAAACACTCGCTCAGCAGTGAGTGTGTGATTGCTAGGCAGGAATGAGACTGACAGTGGCTGCCTGAGAGGAGAGGTGATGTCTAAACATGTGCGGCCAGGACTGAGTAGCTCTTGTTCCTGATCATTAGCCTTGGAGACGAGCTGTGCCCTATAGATCACTAAAGTAGCAGTTATAACAAAAATGGTAGATCATTTTTAATAATGATGAATGGTGAAAATGTTTAATTTGCAAGCTTCCCACATCAATTTTACTTTGTGGCAAAACCCCATAAGTTATATGTAATAATGAGAAATGACAAGGAAAAATATTGAACACGCTTACTGAAATCTATTTAATACTTGGCACAAAAGCCTTTCTTGGTAATGACAGCTTCAAGACACCACCTGTACGGAGAAACTAGTGGCATGCATCGCTCAAGTAAGATTTTGGAACATTCTTCCACAGAAATACTCTTCAAATCCTGAAGGTTCTGTGGGCTCCTTCTATGAACTCCGAGCTTTAGTTCCCTCCATAGATTTTCTATTGGATTCAGGTCAGATGATTGGCTGGGCCATTTTAGCAGCTTTATTTTTTGCTCTGAAACCAATTTAGTTTCCTTGCTGTGGGGTTTGGGATCATTGTCTTGCTGAAATGTCCACCCTCGTTTAATCTTCATCATCCTGGCAGATGACAGCAGATTTTTATCAAAAATGTCTCTGTACAATTGTCCATTCATCCTTTCTTCAATTATATGAAGTTTGCCATTGCCGTATGCTGATAAACAGCACCACACCATAATGATCCCACCTTCAAACCTCACTGTAGGTATGGTGTTTTGGGGGGTTATATGCAGTGTCTTTTGGCCTCCAAACATCGTATGTATTATGGCATCCAAAGAGTTCAATTTTGTGCTCATCTGACCAGACTATATTCTCCCCCTATTTCACAGGCTTGTCTTAATGCTGTTGAGCAAACATAAAACGCGGTTGAACATACTTTTTGTTCAGTAATGAAGTCTTGCGTGGTGAGTGTACATACAGACCATGGAGGGTGAGAGCATTACTTATTGTTTTCTTTTTTTTTTTAACATTATTTTTATTAGTGTTTTCAGATTAATAGGTACAAACAAACAATACCCCCAACATGGGGGAGCAATAAAGGGGGATCAGGGGGGAATGGGGAAGGGGATACTGGGGAAAGGGTGGATATGAGGGAGAATAGAAATGCACTTACAGTCTGTAATATGTAGATCTGCATAAAATAGCATGCCATGCCGGACAAAATTTTTAGAACAAAAGAGCAGAGTTCGAACATGTTCAGACCTAATAGACTTTTCTATAAGCGTCAGACATAAAGGCATATCATTTTAGGAATAAAGCTGTTCTTTTTTGTGAAATCTAATTTAATAAGTTATTATGCTTGGAACACCCGGGATACTTGGGGGTGAGGAAAAAAAAAAAAATAAAAAAAAGGGAAAGAGGGGGGAAAGGGAAGGGGGAATCCAGGGGTGCGCGAGTCCGCCCACCGAAGCAGGCGAGAGGAAAAGTGACAAGTGAAGTCAGTCCCCCATTCAGCAGGGTGCCGGATTACTGATATCGGGGGTTGACCTCCAGCAGCACACTCCCCAAAAACCAAGTGGTTTTATTGAAAACAAGAACGTATGCGGGCTTTTATATGAGCAGGAAGAATATTAATTACGGGCTGCCAGGTTAGGAAAAATCCTTTACTTATTGTTTTCTTTGAAACCATTGTACCTGCTGATTCCAGGTCTTTCTTTAGCCTTGAATAGGTGGTCCTTGGCTCTTGGATCACTCTTCTAATAATTCTTTTTACTCCTTTGTCTGAAATCTTGTGGGAGCACCTGGTTGTGGTTGGTTTACGGTGAAATTATGTTCTTTCCACTTCGGGATTATGGCCACAACAGTGCTCACTGTTCAGTGGCACCTAGGTAATGAGACAGCTTTTTATAGACCATCAGTTGAACAAGGTGAAATGATTTTTCACTAAGTGGCCGGATTGATTTCTAATGATAGAGGACAGCTGGTGTCATGACTTTCCCTGGCTTTTTGCATCTTTCTTGCTTCATGTGTTGAATACTTTTCCCCTGCATCATTTCTCATTATTACACATAAGTTAATTTATGGACATTTATGGTTTGATTTTTTTCCTGTGTGGATTGGATGGGTTGTTACCGACATCTGGTAAGAATTTTATAATAACAGCATCTTTAGAAATATATTTATGTAGAAAATTGGAGACGTGTTCACTACTTTTTTCACCCACTGTAAAAAATTATGATAGGAGTAATGCTGGGGAGTACAGATGATATATGAACAATCACTAAATTAGGGTACCTCCTTAACCCCTTCCCGACATTGGATGTGCTCATACGCCCTAGCGGGAAGTGCATTCCCGCAAATAAGCAATAAGCTGTGTGCTGATCTCCTATTGTATGAGAGATTGGAAGATCTCTCATACAATTCCCCTCTGGGGAAAAGTGAAAAAAAAAGTTTAAAAAAGAAAAAAAGTGAAACACAAATATGAAAAATAAAATAAAAACACGTACACCGCCGATTACAACCGCGAATCGCCCCAAAAAAGATAAAAAATAAATACTTGTCACATTAATTAACCCGCATGGTGTACGCCGTAAAAAAAAAAAAAAATACAATCAAAGAATTGCGATTTTTGTTCATCCTGCAAGCATATAAAATGGAATAAAAAGCGATCAAACACTTATATAAATGCCGACGTTGTGCCAATTAAAACATCGGTTCATTACCTTACGGTATCTTGCTCATTACTTTGTCGTTTGCATCAACACTGTAGTGCCTTTGTTCATTTAATGGTTTGTGTTTTATGTGCCTATTGAAAACTGTTTAATAAAAATCTATTATCGGAAAAAACATCGGTTCATCCCACAAAAAAAAGCTCTTTATATGAAAAAATAAAAAAGTTATGGCTATTAGAAGATAGTGATGCATACATTTTTTTTTTTTTTTTTTTAAAGCGCTTCAACATAAAAAGAAAACTATATAAATTGGGTGTCACCGTATCGGCCCACAAAATAAAACTAACTTATCACGGAGAGTGCACAATGAGCGCTGTTAAACATAAAAATCACTATTAGGATTGCAGTATTTTCTTCACCCTGCCTTCTAAAATACAGATTTAAAAGCGATCAAAAAGCCTTGTTTCCCCAAAAATTATACTAATAAAAACGTCAACTCATCCCGCAAGCCCCTACACAGCTCCGTACACAGAAAAATTAAAAAGTTATGGCTCTCAAACTATGGCGATGGAAAAACATGTTTTCCTTTTTGAATAAAAGTGTTTTTATTGTGTAAAAGTAGTAAAACATAAAAAAAATATACAAATTGGTTATCGCTGTAATCGTATCGACCTGCTGAGTAGAGCTAGCATGTCATTTATACCACACTATGACCGCTGTAAAAAAATAAATAAAAAAACACCACCAGGATTGCTGTATTTTGTTCAAAACTCCTCACAAAAACCTTAATAAAAAGTGATCAAAGCATAATATGCACCCCATAATGGTACTAATAAAAATGTAAACTCATTCCGCAAAAAACAAGCCCTTACAGAGCTACGCACACAGCAAAATAAAAAAAAGTTATGGCTGTCAGAATAGGACAACATAAAAATGCTATTTTTTATAGACATATTTTTATTGTGTAAAAGAAAGAAAACATAAAAAAAACTATATAAAATTTATATCATTGTAATTGTACCGACCCCCATAGTAAAGTTATCCTGTCATTTACACTGCACGGCGAACACTATAAAATTGAAGCCCAAAAAACAATGGTGGAACTGCATTTTTCCCCCCATTGTCATGGTCCAAAATGCATAATACACCCATAGATGAGATCCATGAGGGGTGTTGAATCCAAAATGGGGTGAATTCTGGAAGGTTTCATCTGATCTAGTACTTTGGGGGCTTTACAAATGCGACATGACACCCACCAAAATCTGGGTTCCAAAAGCCAAATAGCGCTCCTTCCCTTGTATGCCCTATCATGCGCCCAAACAGCAATTTACACCCACATGTAGGGTGTGGCCGAACTTGAAAGAAATTGCGTAACAAAATTTGGGATGCTTTTTTTCCGGGATTCTTTGTAAAAATTCAACATTTTCAGCTAAAATTGCAGATTGTTGGAAAAATTAATTATTCATTTTCACAGCCTAATGCTAAAAATTTTTGTGAAACACCATGGGGGGTTAATATACTCACTATACCCCTGGATATATTCCTTAAGGGGTGTAGTTTCCAATATGGGATCTTTTTAGAGGTGTTTATTAAGTTTCAGCACCTTAGGGCGTCTGCAAACCTGAAATGGCGCCTAAATAAAATCGTAAGGAAAATGAGACCTCAGAGTATAGTAGGGGCTCCTCCTATTCTGGGGCTTATGGTTGAGCCAAATAGCACACTAGGCCCACATATGGGATATCTCTGTAAAGGGCAGAATCTGGGGAATTGATATTAAGTTACATTTACCTGGTCACATCTACCGTTTCCATGTGAATAATGGATACAAATTGAAATTTCACCTCCACTTTGCTTTAATTCCTGTGAAAACACCCAAGGTTAATAAACTTCCTAAAAGTGTTTTGAATACTTTTTAAAGGGGTGTAGTTTCTTGACAGAGTATTTATGGGGGTACCCCCCAAACAGGGCCAATCAAAGCCATCGAGGGGACTGGCCCCCAAAAAAGTGTGTATTTCAAATTTTCTTTAAAAATGGAAAAATTTTTATTAATTTTTAAAACCCCCTAATGTCAAAAAAAGACATTAAAAAAAAAATCCAACCCAATAGACATAGGTGATGCTATTTTTTAAAAATACTTTTTAAGGGGGTTACCTGTCACATCAACCGTTTCATGTGAATAATGGATAAAATTGAAAATTTCACCTCCACTTTGCTTTAATTCTGTGAATCACCTAAATGGGTTAATAAACTTCATTATTGCTGTTTTGAATACTTAAAGGTGTAATTTCTGGGACATGATCATTTATGGGGGTACTAACAAAGGAGTCAATCAAAGCCACGTTCAGATGCTGGACTGCCCATAAAAAAGTGTGTATTGCAATTTCTTAAAATGTGAAAATTACTACTAAATTTGATCTAAGCCCCTAAGTGTCATAAAAAGATATTTAATTAAACATCAACAATGCCAACCTACGTATGGACATATGCAAGTTAGTTGACAGTAGTAAAAACTTCTAATGTGTCTTAAGTGTCTTACACGCATACATTTTTGAAGTTTGAAAATGGTAAAAAAAATTCTAATTTTTCACAATACTTTGATATTTTTTCACAAATAAACAAGGACTTTTTGGACCAAAATTTCTTACTAACTTAAAGCACAATGTGTCACGAGAAAACCATCTCTGAATCACAAGGATAGGTTAAAGTGTCAAAAGGTTATTCTCACAAAATGACATGCTAGATTTAAAAAATGGGGCATTGGCAGAGAGGCCAAAACTGGCTCTGGAAGTAAGGGGTTAAGTATTCCTTAGGGTTTTTACAATTCCTATTACCCTGTTTCCCCGAAAATAAGACAGTGTCTTATATTAAATTTTGCTCATAAAAGGTGTTATTTTCAGGAGATGTCTTATTTTTTCATGAGCAAGAATTCATATTTTTTGTTGAACAAAAGAATCCATATCTATTATTATACTGTAGTCATCTCATCACAAACATTAGCATAAGCAGCCAAAGGGCTTGTTCACACGACGTTTTGGATCCGTTTTGGAAACGTTTTACGGATCCGTTTTTAAACTGCGAAAACTGGATGCAAACTGCATCCAAAGAGCGGATCTAGAAAACGCAACAGCTGATCCTTTTTTGGATGCATATAGGATGCGTTTTGCATGCGTTTTCCAGATCCGTTTTTTGGATCCGTTTTTTCAATGCTTTATTTAAATCAACCTATCAAACTGCAATTTAACCCCTTCACGACCCTGGGCATATGAGTACGTCCCAGGGCCGCTAAGGGGCTTTGCAGGGGGATCGCTCCGCGACCCCCCCGCACAGCCGCCGGGTGTTATCGGCTAATCACCGCTAACACCCGGCAGTAACACCCGGCTGTTTTACCCATCAGACACCACAGCAAAGATGGCAGCGGCGTCTGAATGAACGCCGATCGGTGCCGCGCACCGATCGTTACGGTCATCGGCAGCTGCGCCGATCCGACGACCGGGCATTGTGGTGGGGAGCCTTGTGAAGGCTCCTGTCACTTACCCTGGCCGGTTTTCCCCACTTCCGTCTGCAGACAGGAAGTGGGGAAACCACCATCTTTGTACAACCTAATGCATTGCATAGGCAATGCATTAGGTTGTATTAACAATCGCGCCCCCTAGTGGTCAAGCACCATATGGGGACTAAATGTTACAGTAAAAAAAATAAAGTTTTAAAAGTACAAAAAAAAGTATTAAAAGTTCAAATCACCCCCCTTTCCCAATTTTACAAATAAAATCATTAAAATAATTAAAAAGTTACACATATTTGGTATCGCCACGTCCGAAAAAGTCTGATCAATAAAAATATAACATCATTTATCCCATACGCTGAACACCGTAGAAGAAAAAAAATTGCAAACGGCAAAATTGCGTTTTTTGGTCATTTTACGTCACTCAAAAAATGGAATAAAAATGATCAAAAAAGTCGCATGCATTCCAAACTACTAGCGATAAAAAGTACACTTCAGCCTGCAAATAATGCCCCCTCACTGACGTCCGTAGGTGTTAGTACAAAAAATGTATTGGTCGCACAAACTGGCGCCGCGGCGCAAATGTCAAAAATAGAAAATGTTTGGAATTTTTTTACGGTACCAAAACATAACGGAAACCCTACATGTTTGGTATTGCCGGATGCGTAACAACCTGTAGAATACAGATAACACATTATATTTACCAAATATTGAACGCTATAAAAGCAAATCACTCAGAAACATGGCGAAAATACGTTTTTTTTTCACAATTTGTCCCACTTGGAATTTTTTTTCGGTTTCCCAGTATATTCTATAGTATAGTGAATAACACCATTAGAAAGTACATCTTGGCCCACAAAATAAAAGCCCTCATGTGTCTATATAGGTGGAAAAATAAAAAAGTTATGGCTTTCAGAAGGCGAGGAGGGAAAAATGAACGTGTCACAAAAAAAAACCCCCGGGTCCTGAAGGGGTTAAATATAATATAACTTATCAATTACCAAGAAAAAAACCTTTTTTTACCTAGTGTCAATCAACTGTACATACACCTATGATTTTAGAACCTGCCTCCCCCCTATTTTTTTTTTTTAAATCAACCAATAGTTTTCAAACCCACTCCATGTAAATGAATTAATAACAATCATTTATAAACTAAATCATTTATAAACTAAATATATATTTAGTATACATATTATATGAATATACATTTATAATATTATATACATTTATATTATATATAAATACTATACAAAAGTATATATATATATAATATAATACATACATATACACATTTGTATACATTTATATAAATATATATTTATATACATTTATAAACTAAATATAACCGAAACATAATATTAAAATTTTATATTTAATTTAAATCCAATGCGTTTTACGGATGCGTTTTTGGCATCGAAAGCGGATCCAAAAGGCACCCAAATGTATGCTGCGCTTTTGGATCCGCTTTCGGATGCCAAATGCGCACTCCATTATTTCCTATGGGGATTTCTCTTGCGTAAAACGCAAGAAGAATTGACATGTCAATTTTTAAAACGGATCCGAAAAGCAGATCGCGAAAAGCGCATCGGCGATCACTCGTGTGAACAGCGATGTGCTTTTGCCATTGAATGCAATGTTAATCACACTGACAATTGTTAGATCCGTTTCATGAAGAATTTCTTGTACAACAATCTATGGTACATTTACCCATCCCGGTATTTATGAACAAAAATCAACATTAATTCACAGACAGTCATGACATCATCTTCTGGATCGTCATCAGAACGTCCTAAACTTCATGGTGAATTTTCTTGTGCCTCCATTTCTTTTAGAATCATTGGCCCCAATCTCTCATGTCTAGCGATAGCACTTTCCTTAAATGAGCACTTCTTATCCAGGTACCTGGCTTGTAGTGCATTTGCAACACAATTGTCAGTGATTTTATCCCATGAATTTTTCACTTAAGTCACAACCTCCCAATCACACATCAAGTGTATACCAGCTTTTGCTACTTCCGGTCACCAGGTTAAGCAGTACGGTTGCTGGGTCACGCTGACATCTTCCACTCCACTGCCAAACCCTTCATATGCTAACCAGTTTAGGTTAAAATTTGCCACAGCAGCATGTCCCGGCTCAACTGTGCATACCGTTACAGCAGGTACAGTGGTAGGTGTCTCCCAACTCACCTGTGCAGAGACAATGGATGCAGTGGCGGCAGGCCTCTCCTATGGTAGCTCACCTGTGCATACAGGGACATCGTATGCGGCGACGGGCCTCTCCCAGCTCTGTTCACCACCACATAATGAATGCAACACTGATCCAACACAGAAGCAATATAACACCCGACAGCCAGGGACTCATAGGAGACGTCTTATCTGACGAGTCATTTGCCCGGCCATAACTCATCCCTGCAGAATTTTACAAACCAACATCTTTGACTTCCCACTTTATCAGCACTTCCCTACCAATTCCTTTATCTGTTATGGGTGCCCACCATTCAGTAAGTAGGTAGTAATGTTGCCCACCATTAAGTAGGTATAAAGACCTCAGTAAGTAGGTGTATAGGCCCCCAGTAGGTAGGAAAAGTAGCCCCTGTAAAAAGGTATATATGCCCCCTGTTGGCAGGTACGTACCCTGTAGGTACTGTATATATCAAATCAGTCTATGAGACATTAAACGTGTTTTCTGAAATAATTGTTTTAATTCGTGTAGAAATATGCAACTATCTAAGGATTGAGAGACGCTGTAAATCATACTGGCAGAACTTGTTTGTAACTCGTGAATTTTCTCCCACCCATTAATGTGGCTGCTATGACATCTGAAAGTGACTACAATGACTATCAGCTTTGCTCTACACACAGAAAACACTACAGTTACTTGGAGTCACTTACAGTCACCTTGAATTGGCTGCGATCAACAGCATTTTACTGGGAAGGAAGCAGGGAAATATTCTAATTTTTGAATTTGGGGAGTAGCTGAACTGTTGTATAGCTGCATATTTCTACACAAACAAAAAATAAAAATCTTTAAAAATGGACAAGTCTATAAAAATGTCCACTTATTGTCAAGCAGCATGCAAATACTATATGATTTTTAATTATTTTTTAAATTCGATGATGATTTTAATTTTATATATATACTATATATATATATATATATATATATTATATATATAATATATATATTTTTTTTAAAAAACGTCTATGGGGCCGGCGACTGGCCCCCCCCCCCCCCCTCGTACACAACCAAATTGCGGGCAAAATTTAACGTCCCGCAATTAAGCCGTGTAAACATAGCCTACGAGGTCTGTTATCAGACGGACCTGGGAAGTGTGAAGAAAGCTGGAAACTTCCCCAGTGCAGAAAAAGACTAACCCATTATCCTTTCATGTACTATTCTTCTCGTTGCTCTGTTTAACTATTTTTATGCAGTGGGTATGGAAAGTGTTCAGACCCCTTGAAATTTTTCACTCTTTTATTGCAGCCATTTGGTAAGATCCAAAAAGTTATTTATTTATTTTTTTTTGCTGATTAATGTATACTCTGCACCCCACCTTGAAAGAAAAGAAACAGAAATGTAGATATTTTTGAAATATCACATGGTCAAAAGTATTCAGACCCTTTGCTCAGTATTGAGTAGAAGCACCCTTTTGAGCTAGTACAGCCATGAGTCTTCTTGGGAATGATGCAACAAGTTTTTCACACCTGGTTTTGGGGAACCTCTGCTATTCTTCCTTGCAGATCCTCTCCAGCTCCCTCGGGTTGGATGGTGAACGTTGGTGGGCTGTAATTTTCAAGTCTCTCCAGAGAAGCTCAGTTGGGTTTAGGTCAGGGCTCTGGCTGGACCAGTCAGGAATGGTCACAGAGTTGTTCTGAAGCCTCTGCTTTGTTATTTTAGCTGTGTGCTTAGGGTCATTGTCTTGTTGGAAGATGAACCTCAGGCCCAGTCTGAGGTCCAGAGCACTCTGGAAGAGGTTTTTATCCAGGATATCTCTGTACTTGGCCGCAAACAGCTTTCCTTCAATTACAACCAGTTATCCTGTCCCTGCAGCTGAAAATCATGCATGATGCTGCCACCATCGTGTTTCACTGTTGGGATTGTATTGGGCAGGTGATGAGCAGTAGACCCCGGCGCCACCACTATCCGCCGCCGCCGCCGATCGTTAGGGTCCTAAGCCGTTACCAGTCGCTAAGCTATCGGCTTAGGACCTTGGCGATGGCAGCGGTGGCGGGACTAACTGTATGTGTGTCCGCCGGTCGCACATGCAGTTGAATGCTTTGGCGGAGCAGAGAGCTCCGCAGAGTACTCGGTGGCCGCAGGCAGGATGTGGCTCTGTGCGCCGGGGCCTATTATCTACTTCTATATGTGCAGGGGGGCCTATTATCAACTTCTATATGTGCAGGGGGGGGGGCTATTATCTACTTCTATATGTGCAGGGGGCCTATTATCTACTTCTATATGTGCAGGGGGGGCCTATTATCTACTTCTATATGTGCAGGGGGGCCTATTATCTACTTCTATATGTGCAGGGGGGCCTATTATCTACTTCTATATGTGCAAGGGGGGCTATTATCTACTTACATATGTGCAAGGGGGGCTATTATCTACTTCTATATGTGCAAGGGGGCTATTATCGACCTATATACGTGCAGGAAGGAGCTAGAATCTACCTATATACATGCTGTGAGGCCTATAAGCTACCTATATATACATGTGCTGTGGGGCCTATAAGCTATCTATATACCTGCTAGGAGACCTATAAGCTATCTCTATACCTGCTAGGAGACCTATAAGCTATCTCTATACCTGCTGGGGGACCTATAAGCTATCTCTATAACTGCTGGGGGACCTATAAGCTAGCTATATACCTGCTGGGGGACCTATAACCTGCTTGTATACCTGCTGGGGGACCTGTAACCTGCCTATATACCTACTAGGGGACCTATAACATACCTATATACCCGCTGGGGGACCGTAACCTGCCCATATACCTGCTGGGGGATCCATAACCTGCCTATATACCTGCTGGGGGACATGTAAACTACACACCTATCGGGAGACATATAAAGTATATATCCACCTACTGGGGGACACAATTTACTGCATTGTGAAGTCGCTAATAGTCGTTAAGCCGGTTGTTAAGGCCTCAACTCAAGTCAGTTGATAAGAGTTAGCAATCGACTCCGCGGACTCCATTCGGTTGTTAAGCCAGTTGTTAAGGCTTCAAGTCGATTGATAAGAGCTTAGCAATCGACTCCGGGGACTAATGAGCAGTGCCTGGTTTTCTCCACACATACTGCTTACAATTAAACCAAAAAGTTCAATCTTCATTCTCAGAACCAGAGAATCTTATTTCTCATAGTCTGGGAGTCCTTCATGTGTATTTTGCAAACTGTATGCGGCTTTCATATGTCTTTCATACAGACATATGAGGAGAGGCTTCCGTCGGCACACTCTGCCATAAAGCCCCAATTGGTGGAAGGCTGCAGTGATAGTTGACTTTGTGGAACTTTCTCCCATCTCCCTACTGCATCTCTGGAGCTCAGCCACAGTGATCTTGGGGTTCTTCTTTACCTCTCTCACCAAGGCTCTTCTTTCACGATTGCTTAGTTTGGCTGGACGGCCAGGTCGAGGAAGAGTTGTGGTCATCCCCAACTTCTTCCATTTTAGGATTATGGAGGCCACTGTACTCTTAGGAACCTTGAGTGCTGCAGAAATTCTTATCTAACCTGGGCCAGGTCTGTGTCTTGCCACAATTCTGTCTCCTTGGGCAGGTTCCTTAGACCTCATGATTCTCATGTGCTCTGACATGCACTGTGAGGTCTTATATAGACAGGTGTGTGCCTTTCCTAATCAAGTCCAATCAGTTTAATTAAACATAGCTGGACTGCAATGAAGGAGTAGAACAATCTCAAGGAGGATCAGAAGAAAATAGACAGCATGTGCGTTAAATATGAGTGTCACAGCAAAGGGTCTGAATACTTATTACCATGTGATAGCTCAGTTTTTCTTGTTTAATAAATTTGCAAAAATGTTTTTTTTCTTTTCAAGATGGGGTGCAGAGTGTACATTAATGGGCAAAAAATGAACTTAACTAATGATCTTACCAAATAGCTGTAATGAAACAAAGAGTGAAAAATTTAAAAGGGGTCTGAATACTTTCCGTACCGACTGTATAGGCCTGTCCAGACCAGAATAGCACAATCACGGTCATTAGATACGATTTGTAGTGAGACTATATACAGATAAGCAGCAACTGCAGTAAATGGAGGTTAGTCTACCATGGCATTCAGGAGTTTCATCTCTATTATCACAGCTAGAAAAAGAAATTATTTCATATGTCATGTTTAATTGCGCAGAATGGTTAAAAAAAACGAATTGCCAAAAAGTCTAAAACTGTTTTCCATGAATATTAGTTTTATCAGAAATACTTTTTTGTGATGGAAGTGTCCATTTAAGTAGAGAAATGTATACCCAAGTGACATTTATTAAAATACACAGATTACATTTTCAGTTTGGCCATATAGAAGAAAAGACTTTCGGTTATTTACAGTATCTTTTACACTTTCACGGCCAAACATTTAAAATGTAAATTTAAGGGAATCAATTACTTTGTAAATACA
The DNA here is from genome assembly GCA_025379985.1 of Phyllomedusa bahiana. Lineage (NCBI taxonomy): Eukaryota > Metazoa > Chordata > Amphibia > Anura > Hylidae > Phyllomedusa > Phyllomedusa bahiana. Next base: position 19,251 of record JAODAL010040583.1, read on the forward strand.
GTCCAATTTACAGGCACCATGTTTCAGAGCAAGAGAAACCGAGTAAGCTTTTGGAGTACAGCAGGCAGTTCTACCCAGTGACTGACAGTTATCTCTGTGTGCAGAGTTGGGACAAGGCATTTTGGAGGCCCTAGGCAGATTACCCTTCCCATCTCCCCAATTGAATCTCTAAACCTAATCTGACGCATGGTGCATTAGTCTGTGCCCTTCCCAGCAAGGTGAAATGGGGAGAAAAATACAATTGAATCATCTGTTTTGGGAGGTGCAGAATAAATAATGTTTTACTGCAGGTTCATACAATTCATATATTTTTTTTTTTTAATTTGCAGCAACATTTTCTGAGACTAATAACATTTTTATTTTTCTGTCTACGGACATGTACGGAGTGTGGTTTTCGTTCGTACAATTTTCGAATACCTGTGACTATTTGACCACTTTTTTGGGAGGCAAAGTAACCAAAGAAATATTGTAATTTTGGCATTTTTTTTTTTTTTTTTTTTTCAGGTGTTCACCATGCAGAATATAAAAGGTTGTATATTAATAGATCTTTTACAGATGCAAATAACTGTGATTTTTTACTCTTTTTATTTAAATTGTCGTAAATCAACCAAAAAAATCTGGTCAGCATGTGGCACCCACTCTGCATAACTACTAAGATGCCACGGTTAATGAAACCGAACATCTAAGTAGTGTCTGTCAGATTGGAGTACCTTTAGTCCAAAGACAGCCATTCTTGGGGCCTGTTCTTTCAATGCCTTCTGAGAGAAGATATTTCACTGTAGAATTTTTTTTTACAAAAAATCACATACGCATACACCATTAGACATGTACTGATATTAGTGGACTGCAATTCTTTGATTGTTTACACAATATATCTTACTACTGCTTTTGTGTGGGAACATCACCCTATTTAGGAGAACACTGAATACTGGTCACTTGCTACTTACATACAAACAAACAGCACACACAACATTATATATATTATATATATATATATGTATATATATACATATATATATATATATATATATATATACACACACACACACACACATACAGATACACACTAATTTCAACATAACTCTACACAGCCATCAATGTCTAAACCGCTGGTAACAAAAGTGAGTACATCCTTAAATGAGAATGGACAAATTGTGCCCAATTTACCATTTTCCCTCCACGGTATCACATGACTCATTAGTTTTACAAGGTCTTAAGTGGGTATGTGGAGCAGCTGTGTTAAACTTGGGGTTATTGCACTCAAGTTCTCTCATACTGGTCACTTGAAGTTCAACATGGCACCGCATGGCAAAGAGGTATCTGAGGATCTGAAGAAAAAAAAAATAAAATAAAAAAATTAAGAATTGTTGTTTTCCATAAAGATGGCCTAGGCTATAAGAAGATTTCAAACACCCTGAAACTGAGCTGCAGCACAGTGGCCAAGACCATACAATGGTTTAACAACAAAGGTTCCACTCAGAACAGGCTTTGCCATAGTTGACCAAAGAAGTTGAATGCACATGCTTGGCGTCATGTCTGGAGATTGTCTGCTCAAAATAGATGTACGAATTCTCCAGTATTGATGCAGAGACTAAAGGGGTGGGCGGTCAGCCTGTCAGTGCTCAAGCCATATAACGCATACTGCATCAAATTGATCTGCATGTCGGTCATCCCAGAAGGAAGCCTCTTCTAAAGATGATGCACAAGAAATCCCGCAAACAGTTTGCTGAATACAAGCAGACTAAGGACATGGATTACTGGAACCAAGTCCTGTGATCTGATAAGACCAAGATAATCTTACTTGATTCAAATTGTGTCAAGCGGATGTGGCGGCAACCAGGTGAGGACTGCAAAAGACAAGTGTATCTTGCCGTAGTCAAGCATGGTGGTGGGAGTGTCATTGTTTGAGGCTGCATGAGTGCTGCCAACTGTGGGGGACTACAGTTCATTGAGGGAACCATGAATGCCAACCTGTACTGTGACATACTGAAGCAGAACATGTTCCCTCCCTCCTGGGCTGCAGGGCAGTATTTCAACATGACAACAACCCTCAAACACCCCTCAAGACAACCACTGCCTTGCTAAAGAAAATTAGGGTAAGGGTGTTGGACTGGTCAAGTATGTCTCCAGACATAAACCCTATTGAACATCTGTGGGGCATCCTCAAATGGAAGGTGGAGGAATGCAAGGTCTCGAACATCCACCAGTTCCATGATGTCATCATGGGGAAGAGAAGACAAAATATTGACACTTTGGGCACAATTTGCCATTTTCACTTAGGGGTGTACCCACTTTTGTTGCCAGCAGTTTAGACATTGATGACTGTGTTGATTTATTTTGAGGGCACAGCAAATTTACACTGTTATACAAGCTGCACACTGACTACTTAACATTGTCCCATGAAAATATATACTACAGTATTTATAAAAAAGATGAGATCCTGTATATATATAACATCAGACGCACACAATACAGACACCTAAACATGCATATATACATATAATTACTTTTATGCAGTGTACCTGGCTCACTCATACAGTGGACAGGGAGTTAAAAAGTCTTTGGAAAACAGAGGGTGGCCACTAGGTAGGACTGAGCTTCCTATAATGTCCTTCTTTCAGCCCAGCAATGCAGACATCACCAACCCACCATCCTGACCTCCTTGCAAACCATAAAGCCGTATCACTATTACAGCTGCCAGAGGCGGTTATAATTCACGTGGATTCCAACTTGAAATAATAGTCTAAAACCATAAGTAAAACATGTCCTTTAAAACATGTCCTCAATAGAAAACATGCTCTGTTGTTTTGGCTGAGGATAGATAGACAGATAATCTCAAATCTGCTTAAAGGGGTAACTCATTTTTATCTATGATACCTGCTCTGTTCCAACACCACCGCTGCCTGCTGCCGACAACACGGCAGCCAGTAACTTTAATACAATCCTGCTCCATAAGGGTATGGTCGCACGGCGTATTGGGGCACGTAATGTGTGTGCCACAATACGCCGGGTGTTTTAGAAGTACGTGCTGGCCAGCGCCATTATCCATGGCATATCAGTGCCCGCAAGAAGTGACATGTCACTTCTCTCTTCTGGCTTACAATATGCACGTACTGTACGCCGGGGGAGACAGACGTAATTCATAGCTCTCTGAGAGCAATGAATTACCAACATTGCTGGATGCATTTCGGGCGTATTGAAGTGCAAATACACGCTGAAATATGCCCCGCAATTACACCGTGTGAACATATCCTAACAGTGGCTGCAAGTTTGTAAATATTTTGTCACATAAGTACCAGCAGGACTAGTCATTTATTCATTTATTTTTAATTCATATAAACTGGGCAAATCTGATAACACAGATCTCAAATTGCATATTTTAGTCTTTCAGAGCTACATTTATTGTTGTACCAGCTGCAAAACCTCACACAGCAGCCTTGAGTGTCATTATAAAATATATTCTGATGAGCTGCATTCTTTAGAGAGCAACCCTAATACTAGGCATTGTACATGTATCTGATAAAGAATTACAAAATTTGAAATTTAAAAAAAAATTTTTGAACAGGTTCACTTTCCAAGAACTTTGACATCAAATGAGTGCATCGTGTATTAATGTGCTGCATTATAAGAGCTGTATTTAGCCATCATATGAATTTGATTTGATCTAGTACAAAGAAGTTCTACTATGCAACTATACATACACACACATCTGGAGAGAGCTTCCGAATATATTTCACAATACTCAACAATAAACCTCTCAATTTTAAAACATTACAAGAAGCCTCAAATTGTGCCCACAGATGCTATCAAGAGATCACGCAATGTCCAGAAATGTTCATAAAACATTTTTTTTTTTTTTACAAGTCAAGCAGTTAAAAAAACTGCATTGATAACCTTCAGTCACAAAGTATAGGAAACATGCTTTTCTGAGAAATACAATCATTAAAACATAATTTAGTTTGTCGTGTGAATTAACAGGATTGTCCACATCAGAAAAAAAAATTATGTCCCAAGAAGCAGAATATAAAAAAAAACACCAAAAAGTGTTCCTCACAGCAACCAGAAGAAAAAGACAAATCTTTGAAAAAATTATCCAGTAAAAAATGTATTATTTATCTATCCAAAAGATCAAAAAAAAACAGGCATAAATCCAGATGAGCAAAGGTTAAAAATCAGCGCCCACACTGACGCGTTTCGGAATCAAAGTCCTTATTCATGGTTCTTATGCCATGAATAGGGACTTTGATTCCAAAACGTGTCGGTGTGGAGGCTGATTTTTAACTTTTGATCACCTACATTTATGCCTGTTTTTTATCTTTTGGATAGATAAATAAATTTTTTACGGGATCATATTTTTCAAATATTTGACTTTCTTCTGGTTGCTGGAGGAACACCTTTTGGTGTTTTTTTTATATAAAAAAAATTATGTTATGCTCCAGGGCCCCATTAAAATGAAGAAAAAAAAAAACAACAAAAACACACCCCACGTTACATTTACCTATACGGACCGGACCAGAGTTCCAGCGCTGGCTCTCCCCAGTCTTCTGCTTACATTGGGTCATTTTTGAATGGGCACATCAGCACTGCAGCTGCTGATTGGCTGCAGTTGTCACATGCGTTTACTTACATCAACGTTCGGAGCGGCTTACTTTTGAATGGTGATGCGAGAGGCACATGCAGTAGTGATGTGCCTGTTCGGAAGCGGTACAATGTAAACAAAAGACTGGGAAAAGCCAGCTCTGGAACTGGAGTTAGGCGACCAGAGGGTTTTTTGTTCTAGTGGGGCCCCTGGAGCATAACAATTTTTTTCATGACATGGTCAACTCCTTTAAGACTATACATTTTTAGGACAGACAAAGTCAGACAATCAAAGAAATGCAACCACAGAGCATGGCGTAGTGTTATGTACAAGAATACCGGTAAAAGCAATCTCTCAACTTGAAACGTTCAGGAGGCTTTGTTCTAGAACCTACAAAAAAAATATGCAACTGACTACATATAAATAAAAACAACTTAAATTAAGTGTTCTTTCTATACAATGATTTAAATAACCTGTAAACACATTCTACCATCTTCTATCCCCTTTAAGCTAGCAATACTGCTGGAGCATGAATAAGAACCGCTCTACTGGGCATAAACATGTGGGAATTGGTGAGAACAGTTGTTTATTCCAGAGGTTGAACACTTATTTCCATGGTTTAGAGTGTGGGCTGATGCTACGAATAGATCGGGAACTGATGGAACTGGCGTACGATGGGGCTTGGCTGTATCTTGAGTTGGCTGTTTTTATCTCTGATCTTCCAGTGGATAATCTGCTGAGACGGCCTAAAGTTAAGAAAGAGGACAGTCATATTTTTATCAGCAAACAATCTCATTCCATTCCATTTTAGGGCTCCCAATAATACTAGGTCCTTCACCGATGCTACTTAAAATCAGGACCTGTCAGCAATTCTTTGGTATATTTTTTAAAAGTAAGAAAAAAAAAAAAAAGTAAATACACAAACAGCACAGTAGTGAAGAAACCAATTTCTTGATACATTTTCCAGCAGGTAATTACTGGTATAATTTATTGCTTTAAAGTGAAACACTAAAAAAAAATAAAAAATTCCCATTCAGTCAAGATAATGGCACATTTTATATGATTCAATGTATGACATTTAAATTAAAACACATTCCAACAAAATTTATATATAAAAGAGAGAAGAATAGAAACCAGAGCGATGGGATGAGAGGTTATAAACAAGCACAAAACACTAGTGCCCAGTGTACAGAAACCAGAGCCTCACTGAATTTATTAGATTTCCATAAGGCTAGGTTCACACGGCTTAACTGCGGGGCGTAATTTCGCCCCGCAATTACGCAGTGTGGACGGGGCGGGAGCGGGGGAGTGAGCGGGGGGCCATAGACAATCAGTGCTAGCGGCGCGTATACGCCGCTATAAAGGAGACGTAATCCATAGTTCTCTATGAGAACTGTGAATTACCGTAATGAATGGGCCGTTTTCAGCCCGTAATTTGCGCACTTCGGCGCGTAATTACGGACCGAAATACGGCCCATTTTAAGCCGTGTGTATATGGCCTTACTGGAACCCCAACCACTAGCACCTTTAAACAGGCACTAACCCTAAATAGCAACAGAACTATAGAAACTAGCAACTTAATATCTAGCTATGTTCATTTAGTCAGTCACAAAACAATTAACATTCAAGGAATTTTGAATGGTACCATTGACCATACCAAATAAGGTACTAGGAAACAAATGAAAAAAAAAAAATAAAAAAATTGTGGGGAAGAGCATGAAAAAGAACAATCCAATTGCGCCACCTGTATTTTGCAGGTCAGCACAATTCTGGTGATACCAAAGATTTAGGGTGTGAGTGGAAGCAGTCTGTTGATACCATGGACACACTTGCTGAGGAATCTAAGGGGTTGGGATCGGAGTTACGTAGTATGTAATTAAAGGGGTTGTCTCATCTCAAAGTTTCATAGTATGCATGAATGAAATAATGCTGCTTTGCTCTGTCACTTCCTGGTCAAGCTGTCTGTAATTAGCATTTGAGCTCTGTGTATTCAGACCTCTCTGTTTATTAGTGTAGATTAAATAAATTACCTTCTCTGAGGTCCGGAGAAGCTTCTGAGCTTATGTAAACAGTAGAGTAATTACAGTCTTTTGTCTGAAAGATCAAATAACACACAAGCTCTCACTGCCGGCCACCACCACGTTACTCCCTGCTATCACAGATAGAACAAATAGCAGGGGAGAAGGAGTACACAGGTCGATAACTTGGGATATCTGAAAGCCCGGAGGGGGTGATAAAATCACTTCTAGCTCCTTAAAAAAAGATGAACAAAGCAATATATTTGGAAAACGTCTTCATTTAGTGTTCCCTAAATTTTGAAAGCTATTCTTTGTAGTGAGACAACCCCTTTAACAGTTGTTACCGACTACATATCAATTGGGCTCAGCGAGTGAGCCAGCTCCATACTTCCTTAATGACAGCATCATATAACTGTACATCATACATCGTTAAGGGGTTGCCCAATGGAAAAAAATGTATAACTAAGGTGTTTTTTCAATGTTAGGCACTTTTGTAACATTCTGTAATTTTCTGTGAGCTTTTTACAGTTCTACACCAGCCATTTGATAACAGGAAGCTCAATAGTTCGGTTTGTCTCCACACACAGGATACAGCTCTGTATATAGAGAAGACTTTCGAGACTTATTCAGGGCAGCATCTGAAGCCACATCCTTTTGGTCCTGCTTTCCAAGGCTTATATTTGAGGGAGGAAACAGGGTATGTGCATCGAGGCTGGGAGGGAGTAAAATAGAAAACTGAAAAGCAAAAGGATCTCAAGGCTTATATAGTTTTATATGGCAAATGGAAGCAGCCTCCAAACAGGAAAAGCTGCTGCTCAGCTGCAGAAGGGGGTAACTACCTACACCACAGGAAAAATACATTAATTCAGAAAACTTAAGAGATGCTGTAAATTTAGATTCAGGCTAGCAATTAGATTTTTTACTTTTTTTGGTACACTGGACAATGCTTTTCAAAAACTTTTCCCATTAATATGTACAAGAATTCAATTTGTAAAATAAATGTTTATTTCTGCAATGCACTCATTTTCCATTTTGCCTCTTATGACACACCACGATACCTCTTGTGCATGTGGTATTTTGTCTTTTGATTAAGAGTGATACAGGCAATGTCAATCAGCACAAATCTGTTTCTGTGGCCAAACATGAGCAGACAAAACACCCCATCCTGCTGTGCTCAAGAGGACACTGGTGCCTGTTCAAGAACACTGCTTCGGTCTACATTCTCCAGCCCTCCTGATGTCAATCATCTGTCAAAAACATGTACTTTTCACCATAAAAGGCTCTTGGTTGCAGACATTACAGCAAAAGGAAAAAGAGCATGCGCTGTGGAAGAAACCACTTTTGCCTGTACCCAGAATTATCTGTAATAGACCCCATGTACGAGCAAAGTTATTTTAGTATAATTATATTGAAAAAAACTTTAGACTGGTGGAAGAAACGTAAGAGTGTGTACTTACTGCCAGTGTCTGTTGGCATAAGCAATTTTTCTAGGTGTTGCTCTATTTTTTCCAGGTCTTCACCAGAAAATCTCCACTTGTTCTCTGCAGTTGTAGTGGGTTCTCTTGGGGTGATTCGTTTGCGAGCAGATTTGGATTGGGTTGGTTGGGGCAGACAGGTGACTGGGAATGAGCCAGTTGCGAGGCCATCTGGGAATTTTTGAGCTATGACCTTCAGACCTGTGCAAAAACCACTCGTGTCAAGCCAGTAATGATCAATACAGTTATCTACTACGTTATAAGAAACTTTACTATGTAGGACAGTACAAAGTAGCAGTCTTTATAGTGTTAACAAGAAGGAACATAAAATCAGAAAATGTTTTCTATATATAACAATTTTTGGTGCAGCATTATTTATATAAAACTATAACACCACTTGCCGAAAGGTGAGAATAGGACCTTCTCCCACTAGCATTAGTGGGGCAGATCAATACGGTCTAATATTTAAACTAGACAGTCTTACAATGTGCCACATTTATCATAGTGTTGTTAAATCTGACACAGGTTTACTCTATACTACTTATTGTGCCAAAATTTTGATGCACACAACTTCACACGCTAAAAACAACCTCTTTCTTTTTGAGAAGCCACGCCCTTTATCGAATGCGGCCTAGAAGTATCTTAAAAAAACAAAACAAAAAAAAACACCCACATAATAAAATGCAGTGTAAAGCATCTAAGCTAGTATTTTGATGAAACTGCCAGAATAAATGTGCCCTCGTGTGTATGAATTAATTAATTAATTAAAGGGGATTTATCATTTGCAGGTTTCGTAGACTTGAGCCAATATCATCAGTTTCAAATCCAGGGGCGAGTCTCTCTCCCCTGTAGGCGTATATCTCCTGCCAGGAGGCGTGTCTCTTCCACTGAAGAGCTGTGACATCATTCTCTGTGTGCAGTGGAAGGGGAAGGATGTCTGTAGAGGTTAGCTCTGCAGCCTGCTGCATGCTTCTCCTGTCTGCAGAGCCTTCAGCTTCAGGCTCCACAAGCTCCTTGTAACCACCTCATTGCTATAAACAGTCATACATACAGCCTGAACGGATGAAACACATGTGAGGAATGCATGCTGCCCTCTAGCCCTCCTTCCCCTCTTATTGATTGGCTTACTTCATGCCACTAATTGCACAAAGATTTTAGCACCATTTTTTCTTGCGCTGTCATGAGCTCTGCCATGCCCATTGCCACGAAGTCTTGTTCCTTTCAACAAGGCCACACCCCTCTGTCGGACAAGCCACAGTAGTGTACAGAAACCAAAAACACATAATAAACAGTGGTGACAGGCAAGCACATCAGTGTTTTGGCAAAAATTGCAGCAGAATTCTAGCTGGATCACCATAATAAATGTGTCCAAATGGATAGAATTTATCCAAACTGTTTACTAGGAAAACTCCTTTTATCCATAACAACCAATCATAGCTTAGCTTTCATTGTTTAAACTGCTCTGGAAAAATTAAAAAGAGGAGCTCTGATTGTTATGGGCAAGAAAGTTTTCAATTTTCATAAATGAGGCCCAATATGTTTAATGATTCCCCAAGTCAGTAAACTTTATTACATCATCTTGTGCCCTTGTTTTATTATGCGCTTAATTGGCTCAATAATTCGTAGGCTCAAATATATAGGATATGATTAATGTGATAGCTGACTGATCTATAAACAGAAGACTGCAGATTTTTAGTTTATAGCTAAACACACTAGGCACATAAACCAGTGATCAGAGGGTGTTAGAATCTAGATTGGGTACCGTGCCTGCTATCACATTGATCCCATTTTATGTTTTGAGAAATATTTGCACTTTGGTGGCATATCCACAGGACAAGAGTTCCGAGTAGAGCCAAGCAATGTGTCCTGTAGAACAGAACAGAGTAGAGTGCACATGCGCAAGCTAGTCTCGATTCTAAATGGTGACTTCCAGGGGCCTGTTCCGGAGATACATTCTTGTCGATGTACCATCAAAGTGAAAGACTGAAACATCCCTTTAAGTAAATCAGTCTCTTACCTCCAGAAAGCATAAATACATTTTCAAATCCTCTCTCACACATGGTTGTTGCAGCTTGGCTGGCTATCCTCTCATCTTCATCATACACAATAATAATTTTGCCATGTGCATTTTTCTTAGTGCAGTTGTTAAGTAGAAAACGTAAACAGTAGTTACAACAATAATGTCTTAAAGGGAATGTGTCACCAGAAAACGACCTATTGTTTAGTGTTTGTTAATCACAATTTTCAGAAACTTAATTTTGTTTTTCCTCCAAATCACTATTTAAAAAAAAAAAAAAAAAAAAAAAACTTAGATCCTGTTCACTTTGGCCCCTAGGCTTATTAATAGTCTGACATCCTATTCTGTAGAGAAAACTTTTCCAAAGTCTCCTTATTATGAACACAGGGAGGGTTAGGGTATGTTCACACAACGTTTTAGATCCGTTTTTTGATCCGTTTTTCACTAGAAGAAAAACGCACTGAAAACTGCACCCAAACTGCATCCCAAAAAAGCAGCAGCTGATACTTTTTTGGATCTGTTTTTCAGTACAGTCATATGAAAAAGTTTGGGCACCCCTATTAATCTTAATCATTTTTTGTTCTAAATATTTGGGTGTTTGCAACAGACATTTCAATTTGATATATCTAATAACTGATGGATACAGTAATATTTCCGGATTGAAATGAGGTTTATTGTATTAATACAAAATGTGCAATATGCATTAAACCAAATTTTGACTTGTGCAGAAATTTGGGTACCCTTATCATTTATTGATTTGAATACTTCTAACTACTTTTTACTGACTTTCTGAAGCACAACGTTGGTTTTGTAACCTCACTGAGCTTCGAACTTCATAGCCAGGTGTATACAATGATGAGAAAAGGTATTTAAGGTGGCCAATTGCAAGTTGTTCTCCTATTTGAATCTCCTGTGAAGAGTGGCATCATGGGCTCCTCAAAACAACTCTCAAATGATCTGAAAACAAAGATTGTTCAACATAGTTGTTCAGGGAAGGATACAAAAAGTTGTCTCAGAGATTTAACCTGTCAGTTTCCACTGTGAGGAACATAGTAAGGAAATGGAAGACCACAGGGACAGTTCTTGTTAAGCCCAGAATGGCGGCCAAGAAAAATATCAGAAAGGCAGAGAAGAAGAATGGTGAGAAGAGTCAGGACAATCCACAGACCACCTCCAAGAGCTGCAGCATCATCTTGCTGCAGATGGTGTCACTGTGCATCGGTCAACAATACAGCACACTTTGCACAAGGAGAAGCTGTATGGGAGAGTGATGCGAAAGAAGCAGTTTCTGAAAGCACACCACAAACAGAGTTGCCTGAGGTATGCAAAAGCACATTTGGACAAGCCAGCTTCATTTTGGAAGAAGGTCCTGTGGACTGTTGAAACAAAGATTAAGTTGTTTGGTCATACAAAAAGGCGTTATGCATGGCATCCCAAAAACACAGCATTCCAAGAAAAACACTTGCTACCCACTGTAAAATTTGGTGGAGGTTCCATCATGCTTTGGGGCTGTGTGGCCAATGCCGGCACCGGGAATCTTGTTAAAGTTGAGGGTCGCATGGATTCAACTTAGTATCAGCAGATTCTTGAGAATAATGTACAAGAATCAGTGATGAATTTGAAGTTACGCCGGGGATGGATATTTCAGCAAGACAATGATCCCAAACACAGCTCCAAATCTACTCAGGCATTCATGCAGAGGAACAATTACAATGTTCTGGAATGGCCATCCCAGTCCCCAGACCTGAATATCATTGAACATCTGTGGGATACTTTGAAGCGGGCTGTCTATGCTCGGCGACCATCAAACTTAACTGAACTTGAATTGTTTTGTAAAGAGGAATGGTCAAAAATACCTTCATCCAGGATCCAGGAACTGATTAAAAGCTACAGGAAGCGACTAGAGGCTGTTATTTTTGCAAAAGGAGGATCTACTAAATATTAATGTCACTTTTCTGTTGGGGTGCCCATACTTTTGCACCGGTCAAATTTTGGTTTAATGCATATTGCACATTTTGTGTTAGTACAATAAACCTCATTTCAATCCGGAAATATTACTGTGTCCATCAGTTATTAGATATATCAAATTGAAATGGCTGTTGCAAACACCCAAATATTTAGAACAAAAAATGATTAAGATTAATAGGGGTGCCCAAACTTTTTCATATGACTGTATATACACACACAGGTTGTAGTTTGAAAAGATAGAATCTTAAGTAATATACTTTATTCTTACGTATGTATGTATGTATGTATGTATGTATGTATGTATGTATGTATGTATGTATGTATGTATGGGTATTTAATATACTAAATCGGCCACTAGAACTCTCATTTGATCTAAAGAACCGTTTGAACTTTAGTAACCTAATGACCTACATTTTCACTTAAGTTGTAGTGTAAGAGGATGCCTAATAGAGGGCGCTATAACTGAAAGCATTTTAAATGTGTTTCCTACTAAGCCTAATAGAAGGAGATAACTGCAAGCATTTTACGCGTTTCCTACAAAGCCTAATAGAGGGCACTATAACAAAGCATTTTACATGTGTTTCAGATGAAGCCCAATAGAGGGCGCTTCCACATTTTACATGTGTTTAATCTTATAAATCGCTTTTTAGATGTATTGAATTATATAAAAGCAGTTTTTTAGTATAGAATGGGTGTTTATAGAAATTATAGAAGTTTTAACTAATAAATGTTTTAGATAAATAGTTTATTATAGAATGTTGAGTGGTTTTAGTATTATACTGAAACACTCAACATTCTATAATAAACTACATCTAAATATTAATAAATTAAAAACTTCTATAGTTTCTATAAACACTCATTACATACTAAAAATTGCTTTTATATAATTAAATACATATAAAAAGCGATTTATAAGATTAAACACATGTAAAATGCTGGAAGCGCTTTCTATTGGGTCATTAGGTTACTAAAGTTCAAACAGTTCTTCTAGATCAAATGAGACCTCTAGCGGCCGATTTAGTGTATTACACTTCAAATTTTAATCAATTGCGTTTTTCAGATGCGCTTTTTTGTATCAAACGCGCATCCAAAACGTACCCAAAAGTATGTTGCGCTTTTGGATCCTTTTTTCGGGCTCCAAAAGCGCTCCCTATTGTTTCCTATGGGGATTTAATTTGCATAAAACGCAAGTAGAAATGACATTTCAATTCTTAAAATGGATTCGAAAAAACGCATTGAAAAGAAGTAAACACGCAGCAGCGATCACTCATCTGAATGGAGATGCGTGTTTTACATTGAAACCAATATGAATCACACTGCACATTGTTCAATACGTTTTTGGATCCGTTTTGGGTCCGAAAACCGGATCTGAAAAAACGTTACACTGAAAGGTGACACAAATGTGTATAGATAACATAGGATCCAACATTCACAATAAGAGACAGTCACAGCTCCCCCTCCAATAGAAGTCAACTGGTCTGCTCCTGTGTCAATGAAGCTGCTGTAGAACATCTCTCTAAATGCTGTTAGGGTATGTTCACACAATGTGTTGACTCAGTGTTTATATATGCTTTTAGCTGCGTGTTTGAATCCATCTGTCGGATCCCAAAACACGCATCTAACATATGGCAATGTGTTTTACAGTGCTTTTAGTATAAAACACACATTTGTATTCACACGAGTGATCTCCAATGTGTGTCTCACTGCGTCTTTCGGATCCATTCCAAGAATTGACATGTCAATCATTGGTCCGAAAGGCGCAGCAGGATCTCTATAATAAATACTAATCCACCAATATCCCAACATGCAAGGAATTAATAATAATACTAAAAAACCACAACAAAAAAACTCCTATTAAAACTTAACTTTTAATATCACAATACTAAAAAAGATACTCACAAAAAACACACAATCCCTATATATACCATGTAAATCCAATAATTTTATGTCACCTAAATCCTACTCAGAAGTAGTTCCCTTAGCGGAGTACCCGCCCCAACAAGGGCGACCCCGCAAAACTAATCCTTATCTGAGTGTTAACTTATGGAGATGCACAAATATATCAGCTCTCCTCTATCTTCACACATAAATATCTGTGATATAAAAGATTTTGAGTATAAGTATATTGTACATCACAGATATTTATGTGTGAAGATAGGAGACGCACTTTTTGGATCCAACACGGATCCAATAATGTATCCCAAAACGCCATGTGAACATACCCTTAACAGCAGCTCAGGCGAGACGGTCACCCCCCATAATCATATACAGACAACAGAATTAAAAAATCTACAATCAAAAAATAAAAACAGCTAAGAAGAAAAGAAAATGTATCAGCATAGATTCAATTTAAGGTGGTTGCACACCTTCAATAGTGGTCAGCCAAACACCTGGACACTTCATTCAGCCATATTTGTGTGTGTTCTTTATGAATAAAGGGAGTTCACTACCCTCAGACAACTCTGATTGGAGCTTCTCTTCCTTGATAAAGGATCGGGCATGACAAAACTCAAAAGGCTCAATCCATATACACACACATACAGTTGAAACCAGAAGTTTACATACACTGTATAAAAATACACATATGCATGTTTTTTTTTATATGAAATCAGAATAAACCCTCGTTTTAGGTCAATTAGGATTATCAAAATTATTTATATTTGCAAAATTTAAGGCATTTTTATTCGTTTTTGCAAAGTCAACAGTTTACATACATTTCATGAGTCTTTGGTAGCATTGCCCTTAAACTGAATGACTTGGTTTAAACGTTTTGGACATCATTCCACAAGTTTCTTACAATAGTAGTTAGGAATTTTGGGCCATTTCTCCTGACAGAATTGGTGTAACTGAGCCATGTTTGTAGGTCGCCTTGCTCGCACCACATTGACTTGGTTATCCTTAAGACACTTTGTAACCAGTTTGGCAGTATGCTTCGGGTCATTGTTCATTTGGAAGACCTATTTCTACCCAAGCTTTAACTTCCTGGCTGATGCCTTGAGATGTTGCTTCAGTATTGCCACATAACCTGCTTTTCTCATAATGCCATCTATTTTGTGCACCAGTCTCTCCTGAAGCAAAACAAACCCACAACATGATGCTGCCACCTCCATGTTTCACAGTTGGGATGATATTCTTAGGCTTTCAAGCTTCTCCCTTTTTCCTCCAAATGTAACGATGGTCATTATGGCCAAACTTGGCCAGTTGTTTGTTCCTGTGTGCATTTGCAAACATTAATCTGGCTTTTATGTTTCATGTGACGTATTGGCTACTTTCTGGCAGAGTGGCCTTTCAGTCCATGTTGATACAGTACTCATCTCACTGTGGATAATGACACAATCTTACCAGCTTCCGCCAGCATCTTCACAAGGTCTTTTGCTTTTGTTCTTGGGTTGATATGCACATGTCGGACCAAAGTACTTTAATCTCTTAGACACAGAACCGTCTCCTTCCTGAGCGGTATGATGGCTGGACATTCCATTCTTGTTTGTACTTGCGTATAATGGTTTGTACAGATGAACGAGGCACCTTCAGGTAACTGGAAATTGCACCCAAGGATGAACCACACTTCTGCAAGCCCACAATGGTCTTCCTGATATCTTGGCTGATTTCTTTAGACTGTCCCATGATATTACACACAGAAGCAGTGCATTTCTGGTGTGCAGTTAAAATACATCCACAAGTGTGACTAACTCAGATGTTGCCAATAAACCTATCAGAAGCTTAAAAAGACATGACATCATCATACGAGCTGTCCCAAATGGTGTAAGCCATAATAATCCTAGTGTATGTAAACTTTGCACAAAGTAATAAAAATGCCTTAAATTATCTCACTCATTATTCTTGCATTTAGCAAATATGAATATTTTTGGTAATCGTAATTGACCTAAAACGGGTAAGAGTATGTTCACACGGCATCTTGCGTCCGTGTGAACATCGGCTTTTCTGATGTGTCTCTGGGTCCATCTGAACGGACCCAGAGACGCATCTAACAATTAGCAGCGAGTTGATCACTACAGGCAATGACAAACACGCAGCGGCGTTCACATGAGAGATCGCCGCTGCACGTTTGCATCGCGCCTGTCGGGTCCGTCTTGCGGATGTGATCCAAGAATTACATGGATTTCTTGGATCGCATCCAAAAGACGGACCGGACAGGCATGATGCAAACACGCAGCGGCGATCACTCATGTGAACGCCGCTGTGTGTTTGTCATTGCCGGCAGTGATAAACTCACTGCTCATTGTTAGGTGCGTATCTGGGTCCGTTTTGATGGACCCAGAGACGCATCAGAAAAGCGGATGTACACACGGACACAAGATGCAGTGTGAACATACCTTAAGGTTTATTCTGATTTCATGTCTGATAGCGAGAAAAACATGCATGCGTGTCTTTTTATATAGTGTATGTAAACGTCTGGTTTCTACTACACCTACACACACTTCAGAATATGTCATGACAAAAGGATACATAGTTTAGTATTTCTGGCGTGAATGGATTCATGGTTCTGGCAAGCATTGCAGTAGGATAGCTGTAAGCTGAGAAGACAAATGTATCGCATTATAAAGTGCATATTAAAGCAGTTTAGAATTTTATGTAGCAAAGAAAGGTTCATAGCATATGGTGCTCTTTATAAATTGGTAGAAAATACAGTGTAAAGGCAGATAGGTTATTCATTAAGACTATCTGGAGATAAACATAGGTGACCACCTCTAGACAAAGGCTTGAGACTAACATTTTATGCCAATTTAAAAGTATCGTTTAATACATTTAAAACCTTTTGCAGCCCGTATGAGCCATCCCCTTTTTCTAGAACTTTTCACAACTTACAAGAAAGGTTGTATCTTCTAGAAATAATGGCTCACGCCATGTACAACAGGTTTTGAATTATTTGTTTGCATATTATTTAAAGGGATGTCCAGAGAAAAATGTATAATATATATATTTGTATTCCAATGGGACCAGAGTGGTGCAAAAAGGGGAAAAAAACAAAACAACAAAAAAAAACCTAATATAGGCAGTCCCCGGGTTACAAACAAGATAGGGACTGTAGGTTTGTTCTTAAGTTGAAATTGTATGCAAGTCGGAATAGGTATATTTATTAAATGTAATTCCAGCCCAAAAATTTTTTTTTTAGTTTTGGATCGTGCAGGGAACAGATTTTACATTTGTTTTGCTGTCTGTGCCTTTTTTTTTTTTAGAAGATTTCACCTAATGTTCTGTATCTCATGTGCAGCTGTGGCATGCTGGCACCTGGTTATTATGGGGCGTGACTCAGTGTTGAATGTCAGCCATATCCCATAAGTCTCCGTTTGTAACTAGGGGACGGATGTAAGTCGGGGACTGCCTGTACCCATGTCCCCCATCGCTATTGCTCCCGGCACTCTGCTCCTCTTGACTAGCGGGGTTTTTGTTCGGAAAACGCGGAGGGGGTCTGCCCCCAACCCTC
>JAODAL010040584.1:0-36752 GCA_025379985.1 Phyllomedusa bahiana
AGGGGGCCCGGGCTCATGTTCAGGGGCTAAAACTCACCCTCAAATCTGATTTAAACCGTCAGAGCGATGCTGACTTTCATCTCATTCATAGCGAAGTTCTGTCCAATGCAGTTCCTGGGGGAGAAGACAAAGATTTCAGATTAATCGACGACTTGCAGGGCGGGTTATGTAAAAGAGAGGGAGGCTGGGACCGCCGAGGGCGACTCATTGGATGCTGAGAGTTGTGCCAATGTTGGCAAATACAGTTGTGATATTTGACCCCCCCGGGTTGGAGACCAGGACACATCCATATAGAGGCGCCATATGGTAAATAAGAGGTTATTCCCATCATATACTGTACATATATGGCCATAAATAGGGCCCTCAGCCAACAGGAGCCTGGTACAACCCTTGGTAGAGCGAAACAAATCTCTCTTGTACTTTGTTAAAATTTATTAATTTATAATTCAGGATATTTAGCTCACAGAGCATTTTCTAGACAAAATACAATTGTATCCTCTTCTCATTTGAGAGCAGGACCAGCCATGTACCATGTGTTAGCTTGAAATTCAGGTTGTTTAGCTCATGGAACATTGTCTAGACTTGATACAACTGTATTCTCTTATTAACTTAGAGCAACACTAGCTATGTAAAATGTATCAGCCTGAAGTTCAGGGTGTTTAGCTCATAGAGCATTGTCTACACTAGATACAATTGTATACTCTTTTCAGATGAAAGCAAGACAGGCCATGTACAATATATCAGCCTGGAGTCCAGACTGCTTAGCTCACTGAGCATTGTCTAGACTTGATACCATTGTATCCACTTGCCAGCTGAAAGCAAGATTAGCTGTGTACAATGTATCAGTCTAGAATCCAGTTTGTTTAGTTCACAGAGCATTGTCTACACCGCATACAACGGGATCATCTTTTCAGCTGAGAGCAGGACTAGTTATGTACAATGTATCAGTCTGGAGTCCGGGCTTTTTAGCTCATGGAGCATTGTCACTGTTCCACTTTCAGGCTTGTAACAGGATTAGCACATCGTACAGACTTGCTGTCTTTGAATGTAAACAATGGCATTCTCATTCATTGACAGCAAACACACCTTGAAAAAGGTAAGAAACTGAAACACAAAGCAAAGTTGTACAGCATGTTACTTATCTACTGATTAAGCTTTTTTTTACATAAAATTTGAAAACCCTTTAAGGCCCCATTTACTCAAAGGCATTCTTGCATGGATTCTGAGTTGGATCAGCGTAAAATCCACAGACAGAATGTGGTAGCTTCACATGAATTAGTCCCATTAAATAGGAATAATTCTCAACCAAATTTAAGGCCAAGCAAACAGAAACTCATGGCTGAAATCTGAAGGTGTGCCCTATATGTCTGCCCTGGAATCCGCAACTGAGTCACTGTGTGACTGCACATACAGCGGCTGATCATATATCTCTATACTGCCCTAATATACATATGTCTCAGCGATTAGTGCAGAGCTTTACCTGGATCCGGCTGAGAAGGGAAGGTACAAATGTGTATGTCTCTTTAATGAATTATCCGGTGAAAACCTCAGAGGATCAAAGACCTAAAATCAATATAGGAACACAATGTACAGAGCAGTGTATAAGAGACACTGAACCTGAGGACCCTGAACTATCAAAATAATATTTGTCTATTACATACATATATCTAACATCTTTCTATTTCATATCTATCTCTCTATTTCATATCTATCTATCTTATATCTATATCTATCTAATATCTATCTATCTATGTATCTATCTATCTCATATCTATCTATCTATGTATCTATCTCATCTATCTAATCTATCTATCTATCTATCATCTATCTATCTATCTATCTATCTCATCTATCTATCTCATATCTATCTATGTATCTCATATCTATGTATCTCATATCTATCTCATATCTATCTATCTCATATCTATCTATCTCATATCTATCTATCTCATATCTATCTCATATCTATCTCATATCTATCTATCTATCTATCTCATATCTATCTCATATCTATCTCATATCTATCTCATATCTATCTATCTATCTATCTATCTATCTATCTATCTATCTATCTATCTATCTATCTATCTATCTATCTATCTATCTATCTATCTCATATCTATCTATCTCATATCTATCTCTCTCATATCTATCTATCTATCTATCTCATATCTATCTATCTATCTATCTATCTATCTATCTATCTATCTATCTATCTATCTATCTATCTATCTATCTCATACCTATCTATCTCAAACCTATCTATCTATCTATCTATCTATCTATCTATCTATATCTATCTATCTCATATCTATCTATCTATCTATCTGTCTATCTATCTATTTCATATCTTCCTTATATCTATCTCTATCTATTACATATCTTATATCTATCTACTCACATCTATCTATTCATATCTATCTCAAATCTGTCAATGTAATATATATATATATATAATATATATATATATATATATATATATATATATATTTCATGTCTGTCCTATAGAAGTTCACATTATTTATGACATGTAAATGCCTCCGACTCCACTTACCTCGGGATCGTCCCACAAACTAGGAGATCTGTGCATGGAATACAGGTTCATAAGGACAACAGTGCCTGGAACATGAAACAGGAGGAATTTATACTAGATTAGTACAGAACCTAAAAAAAATGAATTTATTGTTTCAACAGAATTGTTTATGTTGAAAGTAATTGAAAGTTATTAATTCTGAAGTTCAGGTAGCGGGGGATGTCAGCGCAGCGATCAGCCGATCACTATGGATCTAACAAGAGGTTGTCTGTGATAAAACAATTACTGTATAAGCCATTATTCAGAATTATTTTGTATTTGTATTTTTCTTATTTTTTTTTATGGTTTTTTTTAAAATTTGGGATTAAAAATGGTCACTGACCTTTAGGCAGGCTCCGCCCATCAAAGAATGTGATTGGCTCTTTAAGTTCCCTGGATACTGCTGGTATAGGCGGGTACAGACGCATGGTCTCCTTTAAACACATAGTGGTGTACGTCAGCTTACCCAGGTCCTCCCTGGCAACATAAATCAGTACAAAAATTACTATATTCATTCTGTCAATGGTGTAAAATAGCTCCGCCCCCGAGGATCCAAGCCAGGAAAATGCATGTAAAGAACATAATCATGAACACTGCAAGAAATTGCTTTCTCATAGCAACTAGACTGTAAAATCTTTTGGTGACATGTACGAACGGGGCTGCACCAGTTTTCTGTTGTACTTTGAACAATAAAAAAAATGTATGAACACGTGCACTCCAAACTTCGGCACGATAAGTCCCATTGTAATGTGCCAAAGACTAGGGGCGTTCTGAAGGCATTGCACCACATTCGTAGAAGCAGACACATTTATGATTCTTTGATGCTAAACCTCGGGGGAGAACAGTTAGAACAGCCAGACCAGGGCAAAGGTGGTGCCTGAGCCAGACTTGTGGTATTGGCTCTACACTGCCCTGTATGTATGACCTGCAGAAGAACAGCCAGACCAGGGTAAAGGTTGTTCCTGAGCCAGACTTGTGGTATTGGCTCTACACTGCCCTATATGTATGACCTGCAGAAGACCAGGCCAGGGTAAAGGTGGTGCCTGAGCCAGACTTGTGGTATTGGCTCTACACTGCCCTATATGTATGACCTGCAGAAGAACAGCCAGAACAGGGTAAAGGTGGTGCCTGAGCCAGACTTGTGGTATTGGCTCTACACTGCCCTTTATGTATGACCTGCAGAAGAACAGCCAGACCAGGGTAAAGGTGGTGCCTGAGCGAGACTTGTGGTATAGGCTCTACACTGCCCTGTATGTATAACCTGCAGAAGAAAAGACCAGGGTCAAGGTGGTGCCTGAGCCACTCTTGTGGTATTGGCTCTACACTGCCCTGTATGTATGACCTGCAGAAGAACAGCCAGACCAGGGTAAAGGTGGTGCCTGAGCCAGACTTGTGGTATTGGCTCTACACTGAGCCTGTATGTATGACCTGCAGAAGAACAGACCAGGGTAAAGGTGGTGCCTGAGCCAGACTTGTGGTATTGGCTCTACATTGCCCTGTATGTATGACCTGCAGAAGAACAGTCAGACCAGGGTAAAGTGGTGCCTGAGCCAGACTTGTGGTATTGGGCTCTACACTGCCCTGTATGTATGACCTGCAGAAGAAACAGCCCAGACCAGGGTAAGGTGGTGCCTGAGCCAGACTTGTGGTATTGGCTCTACACTGCCCTGTATGTATGGCCTGCAGAAGAACAGACCAAGGTAAAGGTGATGCCTGAGCCAGACTTGTGTGGCTCTACACTGTCCTGTATGTATGACCAGCAGAAGAACAGCCAGACCAGGGTAAAGGTGGTGCCTGAGCTAGACTTGTGGTATTGGCTCTACACTGTCCTGTATGTATTACCTGCAGAAGTACAGCCAGACCAGGGTAAAGGTGCTGCCTGAGCCAGACTTGTGGTATTGGCTCTACACTGCCCTGTATGTATAACCTGCAGAAGAACAGCCAGACCAGGGTAAAGGTGGTGCCTGAGCCAGACTTGTTATATTGGCTCTACACTGCCCTGTATGTATGACCTGCAGAAGAACAGACCACCAAGGCAAAGGTGGTGCCTGAGCCAGACTTGTGGTATTGGCTCTACACTGCCCTGTATGTATGACCTGCAGAAGAACAGACCAGGGTAAAGGCGGTGCCTGAGCCAGACTTGTGGTATTGGCTCTACACTGCCCTGTATGTATGACCTGCAGAAGAACAGACCAGGGTAAAGGCGGTGCCTGAGCCAGACTTGGGGTATTGGCTCTACACTGCCCTGTATGTATGACCTGCAGAAGAACAGACCGGGGTAAAGGTGGTGCCTGAGCCAGACTTGTGGTATTGGCTCTACACTGCCCTGTATGTTTGACCTGCAGAAGCACAACTTCATACATTCTGGTGCATTCTACACTGCTTTAAAGCGCTTTAGACCCAGCCTGTGAGCGCCAACGTTCATACATGTCACCCTTTATTCATTTATATGAAAACTTTACAATTTATATCACTGCCGCCAAATGTGAGCAGACATTAATGGAGTTTTCTGACCCCCAAAAATAACCTACAGGCCCAAAATTCTTACAGCTTCTATTGTTTACAAACCGACTGCCACCAGTTGCTGCGGTCCATTACTGTTACAAATGGCAGGAACTTTACTGCTATTTTGTCCTTTCTAGCTTTTTATGTCAGCAGGAGTAATGTCTGTCTTCTGTTGTCTGTGTTTTATGGAGCACTTGTATGGTAACTGCTCTGGATTCTTACATGTCAGCTGCCCGGGCGGAGCACCTGGAACTTATTAGCCATTTCTAGTCTCTATAAGGCCTTGTCCCCATGGCACAGGTTTTCACCCAGTTTTTCAGACGGTTTTCGGTTTTGAAAATCATCTGCAAATCTTTTGACAACTTTTAAAACGTTCCTCTATGGAAAACCCGCGCAGCAGTTCCTACTGCACGGGTTCTCCGCACAGCCGGCGGCCGCCCGAAAAACTCAGGACATGTTAATTCTTCCGCCCGGTTTTCGGGCGGAATATGAACATTTCTATGGGAAGGGGGAGGGTTGTTCCCCACTTATCGCAGAGAAGAACCGTCCCCCGGCAGCCGTGTGCATGGCACGAAAACTGTGCAAATCCCGGTTGGATAAACTGACCAGTATTTGTTCTGTGCCGTGGGGACGCGCCCTAAAGCTTTTTTGAGTCTGGTGATCTAATTGCAGATGATAATGCAAGATCTTCTGTCCTGATTTGTCAAATTCTTGTTTTTTGAAATCTATTATCTAGTTCAGTTGTGTCAACTTCTAGCATATTGTTGTCTCTTGTCTAAGCTCCATTTGTCCAAGTTCAAAGGTTTGTAGTCTCTGAGAATATTAGTTAAGTGTTTGCACCCAGGAAGTCGCTGGGTCCTAGAGCCTCCTTTCTGTATCAGGGTCAGTTGTAGCTCAGGGACATTTTTGAGGGAAAGCTTAGGGTCAGTTTTACGGATAAAAGTTCCGGTATCAGGGGCAGCCATAGGAGAAGATTTATGGACAGTTATTTAGGGTCAGTTATAATTAGTACTCTGTCGTTAATTAATTGAATCTGCAAGTGGAATCTCCACCACCCATGCACCTCGATCTGCCTAGAGCCTGTTTGCTGAATCGTGTAGTGCTGAGTCTTTCTTCTTTGATTGATACAAGCTTAGTATTGTTATTTCATGTGACTACTGGTGCCTGTGAGGGTTCGGTGGATTCGCTGGACCACCGCAAGCGATGATAGCTAAGCCACGCCAGGGAGCGGAGTCTAAGTAGCCCCCGGATTTCACCAGAGCCCACCGCAAAGCGGGATGGACTTGCTGCGGCATGAGGCTACCAGGTCGCTACCCCTGACGTGACTTGCTTGCGATGGCGGCCGGGGTACTGCGTGTTACAGAATTGTAATCCAGAAGCGTAGTCAGGGACAGGCATAAGGTCAGGGCAGGCAGCAGAGGTTCGTGGTCAGAGGCGGGCAGAAGGTCAGGGCAGGCGGCAAACAAGCAAGGTCAGGAACGTAGCGGAACGAACTGGTACACAGGTAATCAGACAGGACTTCCAACACTCTAGACTCACTAAACGCACACCAACAAACTGGCAGAGAGTGCAGGGGGCGTATTCCTTATATAGGACCAGAGGCCGTCAATTACTAATTAACGGTGCACTGGCCCTTTAAATCCAGCCCAGCTGTCGCGCGTGCGCCCTAAGCAGCGGGTACGCGCGCGGCGGCCGGGACAGGCAGGAGCAGTGTTCACAGGAGCGTGGACGGGTAAGTGAGCCGGCGCCAGGAACTGGGCAGCGGGGGCATGGTCGCGGGGAGCCACGGCACCCGCGCCGGACCCCCTGACAGTCCCCCCCCCTTAGGTCTCCCCCTCTTTTTACGGAACTTGGAGAGAAGGTCAGGTGACAGGTTGGCCTCAGGTTCCCATGAACGCTCCTCCGGCCCGAACCCTTTCCAGTCAATAAGAAAGAACCGCTTCCCCTTCACTGTCTTCTCCGCCAGCACCTCCTTGACCTCAAAGATGTTATCGCCGTTGGCCACAGGAGAAGGCGAGACAGATCCACGGGAGAAGCGATTCAGCACCACAGGCTTGAGGAGCGAAACATGGAAGGCGTTCGGGATATGCAGAGTAGGAGGCAAGCGGAGCTTGTAGGACACCGGGTTAAGTTGCCTAAGTACAACAAAAGGGCCCAAATACTTAGGGCCTAACTTATAATAGGGCACCTTGAAGCGGATGTATTTGGCGGACGACCAAACTCTATCACCTGGCTTAAATAGGGGTGGAGGTCTACGGTACCTGTCGGCCTGGATTTTGGTGCGAGCAGAGGCCCGTAGAAGGGCCTGTCGCGTGGTCTGCCAGAGTGCCTTGATGTCCCGTACTTGGGCATCCACGGCAGGAACATGACACGAAGTAGCCAGAGGGAGGGGCGGGCGGGGATGTAGCCCAAACACCGCAAAAAAGGGAGAGCCCCAGCGGACTCTGAGTCTAGAGAATTTTAAGAGACTTCCGCCCAGGGGAGGCGGTCAGACCAATTATCCTGACGGGCGGAAACAAAATGTCGTAAGTAGGTACCTAACACTTGGTTAACCCTCTCTACCTGCCCGTTAGTCTGAGGGTGGTATGCAGACGAGAAGTCGAGCTGAACCTGCAACTGCCCACATAGAGCCCGCCAGAATCTTGACACAAACTGGACCCCCCTATCCGAGACGATAAGCAACGGAAGGCCGTGCAACCGAAAAATGTGGTGGAAAAAGTGCTGGGCCAGCTGTGGAGCAGAGGGTAACCCAGGCAGTGGAACAAAGTGGGCCATTTTCGAAAATCTGTCTGTCACCACCCACATGACAGTGTTTCCAGAGGAGGCCGGGAGGCCTGTAACAAAGTCCATGGCTATATGGGACCGAGGTCTTTCTAGCACCGGGAGAGGCTGAAGCAGGCCCGCGGGTCTGAGACGAGGCACTTTATTACAGGCACAAGAGGTACAGGCCAGGACAAAGTCTCTAACATCTCGAGCGAGAGTGGGCCACCAATAATAACGAGAAATTAGTTGCAGAGATTTATGGATTCCAGGGTGACCAGCTGTTCGAGAGGCATGTCCCCACTTTAGGATAAGAGGCCGCATGGCAGGACGTACGTAGGTCTTCCCAGAAGGCAGATGTTGAAGGTCCACAGGGGCCGCCGTGAGGAGACGTTCAGGAGGAATTATGTGCTGCAGAGGCGGCTCCAAGCCCACTGTGTCCGAGGATCTAGAGAGGGCGTCTGCTCTGACGTTCTTCCCAGCAGGCCGAAAGCGGAGAAGTAAATCAAAGCAGGCGAAAAAAAAGGACCACCTGGCTTGCCGAGGGTTCAGTCGTTGGGCAGACTGCAGATAGAGTAGATTTTTGTGATTGGTGAATATATCGATGGGGTGACGAGCTCCCTCCAGCAAGTGCCGCCATTCTTCTAGGGCTAACTTAATAGCCAGTAATTCGCGATCACCGATTGTAGAATTTTTTTCGGCAGGCGTCAAGGTTTTAGAGAAGAAGCCGCAAGTACGCAGTTTTCCAGGGGAGGACTTCTGAAGGAGAACAGCACCTGCACCTACAGAGGAGGCATCCACTTCTAGGATTAAGGGGCGCTGCGGGTCCGGGCGAGACAGAACTGGAGCAGAAGTGAATGCTGATTTGAGGCAATCAAATGCTTCTTGGGCTTCTGGCGGACAGGATTTAGAGTTGGCATTTTTCTTCGTAAGGGCCACCAGCGGGGCCACGAGCGTGGAGAAATGCGGGATGAATTGTTTGTAATAATTTGCGAACCCCAAAAAGCGTTGGATAGAGCGAAGGCCCACTGGTCGAGGCCATTGTAGAACCGCAGACAATTTCGAGGGATCCATCTGGAGGCCCTGATCCGAGAAGATGTAGCCCAGGAAGGGCAACGAGGTGCGTTCAAACAAACATTTCTCTAGTTTGGCATATAACTGGTGGTCACGGAGCCGTTTGAGCACCTGGCGGACGTGGAGGCGGTGAGTTTGCAGGTCAGGGGAGAAGATTAGGATATCATCTAGGTAGACGATGACACAGACGTAGAGGAGGTCGCGGAAGATCTCATTGACAAAGTTCTGGAACACCGCCGGAGCGTTGCAGAGGCCAAATGGCATGACAAGATATTCAAAATGGCCATCTCTGGTATTAAAGGCTGTCTCTCACTCATCGTCTTCACGAATACGAATCAGGTTATATGCTTCCCGTAAATCCAACTTGGAAAAAATTTTCGCGCCACGCAGGCGATCGAACAGCTCCAAGATGAGAGGCAGGGGGTATCGATTTTTTATAGTAATTTTGTTAAGTCCCCAATAATTGATACAGGGTCGGAGAGAACCATCTTTCTTTTCAACAAAAAAGAAACCGGCCCCCGCAGGCGAGGAAGACTTGCATATGAAGCCCTTATGGAGATTCTCCTGGATATACTCCGACATAGCCTTAGTCTCCGGGACGGAGAGAGGATAGACGATAGGCTCTACCTCGGGGAGGAGTAGTACCGGGTTGTAGGTCGATAGGACAA
Organism: Phyllomedusa bahiana; assembly: GCA_025379985.1. Classification (NCBI taxonomy): domain Eukaryota; kingdom Metazoa; phylum Chordata; class Amphibia; order Anura; family Hylidae; genus Phyllomedusa; species Phyllomedusa bahiana. Next base: position 9,580 of record JAODAL010040584.1, read on the forward strand.
TCGAACGGCCGGTGCGGGGGCAGAGTTTCGGCCTGTCTTTCGGAAAAAACATCGGCAAGATCCTGGTACGGAGGGGGCAGACCCGACAGAGGCTTCGTAGACTTTGCAGAGGTGGGCCGTAGAGCAGGACGGAGTACCGGAAGGCATCGCAAGTGGCACGCTGAGCCCCAATGGATGATTTCGCCCGTGTTCCAGCCCAAGGTCGGAGTATGGGCTTGTAACCAAGGAAGGTCCAGGAGGATTTCCGAAGAGGAGCGAGGTAGAACCAACAGTTTCAAAGTCTCCTTGTGTAGGGCGCCTATCTGCAAAGTGAGGGGAGCAGTGCAGAACCGAATAGCATCCTTTAGGCATTTGCCACTGACGGAGGAGACAAACATGGGTTTCTGCAGAGGGGTCACCGGGAGACGAAATTTGGAGACCAGAGCTTGACTGAAAAAAATTACCAGCGGACCCCCAATCCAGGAAGGGCGGTGGTTTGGGAAAGGTGCTGTCCGGCGAGATTCCACAGAGAAGGGGAAATTGGCAGCGGGGAAGGCCACACTGACATAGGGATGCCTCCCCCGCGAGCCCTAGGTGCGAGTTTTTCCCGAACAACGGACCCCCCCAATGAAGTGGCCAGAACCGCCACAGAAAAGCATACTGCCTCGAGCGCTGCGACGTTTTTTCGGGGTCAAGTGGGCTCTGCCCTGCATGGGTTTGTCCCGGGAACCAAGGGCAGGAATGGGGTCGTTGGAACCAGGGGCCAGACGGGTACCGGCGTGTTCGGGCATGTACCGTCAGCGGAGTTCTTTTTGTCTATGGGAAAACCCAAAAAATATAATTTTTGGGTAGCTAACCGATCAGGTCGCCAAGAGAAGGCAAGCCCCCGCCCACGAGCCGTGTAATAATCCCCCAAAAGACCTTACCAGAAGGTCGCCCCCAAAAGCCTAATTATTCCAGTCCAGCTCAGAGTAGGTGTGGAACCATGGAGTAGTGACCCCAGGGGAGTTTTTCTAAAGGAGACGGAGCAGGCTGCGGCAGCGGAGGAGGTGCCCGGGTTTCCCTCAAACGGAGCGGAACCCCAAAGGAAATTTTTTGTAAATTTCGCCTCAAGGACCCCTTTGGTCCCATAGCGGAGGGGCCCCGGGGCCAGATTTCCCGTTGGATTTATTATGAAGGCCACCTTACCCGCCGGGTGGGGAAATTGATCCCCCAAACTTTTCGATGTGGAGGGACTTTGCTATGAACCCTCTGCACTTTTTTTGGGTCCCCACTAGGAGAGGGAAGCGGCAATGCAGAGTTGTCCCGTCAGAAGAAACAGGTTGGCGTGGAGGGGGGCGACAGGCGAGGAAAGGGGGGCCCGCAAATTCTGCATCGGGCCGGAGCTGGTCAATATGCGGGCTTTGCTATGCGACGGCCATCGGACGTCCCGGAGTTCAGAGAGATATCCTGGGGAATCCATGGCCAGTTTTTACTGTGAGGGTTCGGTGGATTTTTCGGGCCACCGCAAGCGATTTAAAGCCCGCCAGGAGCGGGTCTAAGTACCCCCGGTTTTTTTACCAAGCCTGCCCCAAAGCGGGTTTTCCTTGCGCGGGTGAGGCACCAGGTCGCTACCCCTTAGACTTGCTTCGATGCGGCCGGGGGGGACTGCGGGAACAGGGTCGTAATCCAAAGCATGTCAGGGGCAGGCAGGGGGTCAGGGGGTGGGAGAGGTTCGTGGTCAAGAGGGGAGAATGCAGGGGAGGCCGAAACAGCAAGGTCAAACTGCGGAACGAATGGGAATGGGTAAACGACGGACTTTCCCAAAATCGAACTCACTAAAGCACACCAAACAAACGGGAAAAGGGGCTGGGGGCGATTTTTTTTATATAGGACCAGCGGCCGTCAATAACTAATTAAGTGCACTGGCCCCTTTAAATCCCCCCACCCCTCGCGCACGGGGCCCCAAACGGGTACGTCGCGGCGGGCCGGGCAGGCAGGAGCAGCGTTCACAGGAGCGGGTGGGTAAATGAGCCGGGGCCAGCGCGGGGCAGCGGGGGCTGGTCCCCGGGGGCCGTTGGGAACCCCCACTGGACCCCCCTGGGGGCAGGAGGGCGGCCGCGGGCACCGCGGGGACCCCCGGAAGCCCCATGCGTGTCTTTCGCTATTTGGCTTGTTTTTTTGTTTGTATCCCCATTATTTCATTTACCTTACTTCGTCCTATAACACTCCGGAAAATAATGGTGTTTGGTCAATGTGATACATTACCCATCCACTAACGGGATGGGCAACGACGTTTCTCGATCCCTTTTTGGGTCCAAAATGTACCAAAAAACGTATTTAACAAGTCAGGGTTTTTATTTACATTTGGGTTTTAAAGTAAAACACCCTCTCCATTCAAGGGGTATCACCGATCGTGTTTTTCTTGTGTTTTTTCGAGCCTTTTTTGAATCCCTTTTTTTAAAAATTGACGTCAATTCACTTGCATTTTACGCAACCGAAATCCACATTGGAAAAAAAGGAGTGCACTTTTGGAGCCCGAAAAACTGATCCAAAAGCATAACTTATCTTTGGGTACATTTTGGATGCGCTTCCAAATGAAAAACGCATCCGAAAAATGCACTGGATAAAATGTGAGGGGTAATACACTAAATCGGCCCTAAGTTCCCTTTGCCTAGAACAGGGTGTCAAAGCGGCCCCCAGCTGTTGGGAAACTACAAACCCCCTCATGCCCACTGTTTAGATAATACAAATCATGTGGGGTTTTTATTTTTCCCCAAAAGTGGAGGGGCCCCCATTTTTTACACCGTGCTCAGAAGAACTGTTTAACTTTAGTAAACCTAATACCTACGTTTAGGAAAAACCCAAGGGGAGCTAAAGCTTTTACTGTGTTTAGATGAAGCCCAATAGAGGGAGCTATAAAAGCATTTTACATGTGTTTAATCTTATAAATCACTTTTTATATGTTTTGAATGATATAAAAGCCGTTTTTTAGTATAGAATGAGTGCTTATAGAAGTTATAGAGGTTTGTAATAATAAATGTATTAATGTTTTAGATAAATAGTTTATTATAGAGTGTTGAGTTGTTTCAGTATAATACTATACTATAATACTGGAATCTTACCAAGAAAAGACGGGTGAACCAAACATTTGCGATACTAGAACGGCGCTAAACATAAAGCACCTCACAATTTATAATTATTTATTTTTTTTCACAGAGTCTTCTATTGGGTGTTTTGGAACCCCTGCCTCCCCACCTTAAGATTCGGATATATTTCACTCATAGCAGCATTTAACCCATTTCTAGTGCAGAAATTTTGGGTAATTTATTTTTTTTATTTTTTTCCTTCCTACCTTCCAAGAGTCAAAACTTTTTTTCTTTTTCTATTGACAATGCTGTATGAGAGTTTACTTTTTGAGGGGAAACTTAGAGTACTGTATATAAAAGAGATTTCCTCTGCTTTCCAATGCTCATAAAGGCTGCTCCAGGACCAGGGATGTTAACGAGTTGTTTTTGCCGTTTTTTTTTCAGACATTTTGACCCCAATTATGTTGACTTTTTTATTGTTGGTTTTAACAAGTTAAAGGGGATGTATCGCTTCCTTACTTCGGCTGATTTACACTTCTCTTAGCTTCCCAGCTCTGTGAATGCAGGGGCGTTTCTTCCCCTCCCAGCTGGATGACATCATCCCCCCTTCACTGCTGGCCTGAGACTCCCCCCCCCCCCTTTGAGTCCACATATCACTGTCTCTCCCTATCAGTCTTATTTTATAAGAGCTGTATACATACCACAGGCTGCATTCAATCTAATCTGAGCACTGATCTCTCACAGCTGGAGATGTATTACAGCTTTCTAAGAACGGCACAGATCTGCGTGTATGCAGGAGAGTTAGGCACAGGGTCAAAACTGTCATGTTTTTCTCATTGTACAATCTGCTGCAGTCTGTTTCTGCTAGGTGTGGAAACAGAAAATGCTACGGCCCCTAACTCTGAGTCAGACACACAGCTCGACCCAGGGGCTGTACAGAATGTAAATGAGCTCTCAGCTAGTGAATTGCAAGGAGGAGGGATCAGGAGGGATTAGACCCACACTGGATATCAGTGTAAATAAAAACACAAGATAAGGGACGCTGTGAGAACAAGGCAGCTTTGCTAATGACATCCAATTGCAAAGTTGCTTGTTTTCACTGTCCCCTTATTCTGAAGACCATTTAATGACACGATAACACCCCTTTAAATCAGAAAAGGGGAGTTTTGAATTCTTATTTTTTATGTTTTAATTTTTTTAAATTCATTTTTAGTACTTTACTGCTAAGAGGTGCAATCAATTGTATACTACGCTGAATTAATAATATTCTAACATAGTGCAGCGTAGGGTACAATGATGGCACGTTGATTATACTTTCTATTAAAGAAGAATAAGGTTGGGGCCACACGGCAAGTGTAAAATGTTGGTCAAATTCTGTTTAAGAATTCAACCGGTATTTTATCGTCTTTTGAATGGTTTTGGGGGATGGTTCTGTCCGCGATTTGCGGAATCTGACGTCCCCCGTAACCACTGATCAGCACATCCTCTGCCCAAAAACCAGATGGAAGATTGTGCATGTTGTGAGTTTTTCGGGAATGCGGCAGTGTGATATTCTGTCCTGTAGAAAATCCGTGCAATGTAGACTCATTGGCGGATTTTCTATTGAAGTCTATGAGGATGGTTGACAACTGACTGAAAACTCTCGTCATGTGGACGTATCCTTAGGCTATGTCTACACAGCAAAGTTAAAACACCGTTGGAAATATGATGGTGTTTTAACTTTGCCACACTGCAATTTAGGAACGGTGTTTGGATTCCGGATTTCCCATGGCCCCGTACATTGAGGGCTACGGGAATCCGACAGGAATCTGGCGGAAGATATAACAGCACAGCTTTTCATTTGAGATCTACACAGCACTAGGTTCAGTCAGATTCTAAATACTGAATCCGCCATAAATCCGATTGAAAACCTGGTGTGAACATAGCCTAAGTGTCTTAAACCCCAAAAGACCCTGAAGTATGGTCGTCCCGGGCCTAAATTTTAAAAAGCCAAAATTGCGTTTTTTTGGTCATTTACGTGCATAAAAAATTGGAATAAAAGTGATCACAAAAGTCGCATGCCCCCAAATGAGCAATTAAAGGCACTTCAGCCCCAAAAAAATCCCTCCCATTTAAATCCATAAGTGTTAGTACAAAAAAGTTATTGGTCGCACAAAAGGGGTACCTGGGCAAATTTCAAAAAATAGAAAATGTTTGGGAATTTTTTTACATTCCAAAAACCAAACGGAAACCCCTACATGTTTGGTATTGGGGGGGTTATTAACCTGTAGAATACAGATAACACATTATATTTCCCAAAGAAAACGCCGAAAACAAAAAACCCCCAAACATGGCAAAGTACTTTTTTTCACAATTTGTCCCCCTTGGGGGAATTTTTTTTTCGGTTTCCCATATATTTATAGTACATTAATAAACACCAAAAGAAAGTACAACTTGTCCCCCCAACATAAAAGTCCTCATAGGTTATTAGGTGGAAAAGAAAATTTATGGCTCTGGAAAGGGAAGGAGGGAAAAAAAAATGTGCAACAAAAAAAAAATTGCAAGGTTCTTAAGGGGTTAAAAAGGGGTTTTCATAACAAAAAAACCCAAATCCAGAAAAGCTGGCTGAGCCTCATTTCCGAATGGGAACCCCAAATTTCCGATCATAGGGAAAAATTTTTGCCTGCTGTGGTGATGACCCCTTTCCCCGAGTGCAGAAGGATAGAGTGCCCCAGGAAAGTTTTGCACTTCTCCCACATAGAAAAGGGGTTTTGTGTAGGATGAAGTGTAATGTAGTTTCCTGGGTGCTTAACAGCCCTTCCAGCTTTTATATGTGAGTCTATACAGTTTGCCTTTTGGACTACGTCAGTTTTGTTGGACTACATTGGACCAGTGTTGGCTTTCTTTCTTTAATGAAAAGGTCAATGAGAGTTGTTGTCGGGGGAGCGTTTTTGTTTTTTTTAAATATAGTGGTTTTTTTTGTGTTTTTTTCAGTGTGGTATTTTTTACCATTTTCTTATTCCGATGATAGTAATGAAAGTGTAAGACAGATTATTTTCCATTACTAGCACTGCTTGTCTTGGGGTTGATGTTAAAATCTCCTAGACTCAAGAGAAAAAAGGTTGGCAAGTATATGATACAGCGGTTCCCTATGACTCCTTTGCCATTTTATAAGATCTGTTAGGTTCTATAATTCCTAATAGTGTTGTGTTTCCCCAAACCCCTGATTTCCTCCCGGCATTTCTCTGGGATTGGGGTATTTACCAAAAGAAAAATGTAGGGGGAGCCCGGGCCGTTTATCGTGCCCCCCCCGAACATGAAAGTGTCCACCTCCCCCCCGCAGCCTTTCGGGGCAAACTCTGACCTTTCCCTCCCCGAAGAAAAAAACCTACAGTTACTGAATTGTTTGGCTTTAATAAAGGGTTTTTTTTTAAAAGGGAAAAGTTCATCAAAAATTAAATTATTATTTAACTCACGTTTTTTTTGTTAAACACATTTTTTTAAAATTTTTGGTTATATTTATTTTTAATTTCCCTACACTTTCAATATTTTTTAAAAATTCTTAAGTTTTGCGTTTTTACTTTGGGCCCCTAAGCCCAATAACAGTCGACACTTCCCGCCCCATGATAAAAGTTTCAGTAGTCTGGTCATTATTTAAAAGGCGGGGGCAAACTGAAAGGCACACCCGTGTGAAAAGATAACAAAGGATCCCCGTAAAAGAGGAGATGTACAGCTTCCCGCCCCCCCCTCCCTGCAGAGTGAATTCTTCCTAGGTCACACAGCATGACTAGAAAACTGTCCTATTGAAGTCTATGGGACAGAAACAGTCTTATGGTTCCTATGTGCATGAAGCTGCTGTAAAGTATTTCTCTGACTGCTATTAAAGCTGTGCAAACAAGGCCTAGTGGCCAAAGTGAAAACTGCAGGACTTAAGAATTATTAAATAATATTGGAAGTGATATGAAAAATTAAAAAGAAATAGAACCAAAAGTTCTTAAAAAATGTGTTTAATATAAAAACGTGAGTTAAACAATAATTAATTTTTGATGACACATTCCCTTTAACCACTTTCCGCTTGGGTCATCCTTGCACCTTCCTGACTGGGCTAATTTTCTTTTTCCGTAGTACACGCTGGTTGAAAAGCTATAGTGCTTTTAATGCACTTTTATCCTAATTTTATCGCCTTTTTTCTTGATACATCAGACTTTATTTTTGTGTCATTTTTACCTTTACCTAGGATTTTTTTTTTTTATATTATGAGCTAAAATTGTTTTTTTTTTAAAAAAGTCTGTATTTTCAAATTTTTTTAACAGCAAAAGTGGCACTAAAATAAGTTTTGTAATTGTGTCACTTTTCCGTCACAAATTTTTATATATAGGTGATATAAAGATTAAGGGTTGAGGCGTGTGGGGCTAAAAGTTATAGTTTGGGCTGTAACTTTTTTTTTTTTTTTTTTACGTTTTATTATTTTATTTTGCCTCATGTGCCCTCCATAAGGTCAGAAAGCCTATGGGGTGCACTTTATATTACTTTTTTTTATCCCTGTAACTAGGGTTTACATACTAACTCAAGTTAAAGGGGAAATACAACCCTCAGCACTGACTGCAGAGCTGATATGAGGCTGGTAAGACCCAGCAGCTCCTGCAGTTACTGAGCCCGAGATATCACATGACTGCAGAGCTGATCTGTATCTGATAAGACCCAGCAGCTCCTGCAGGTACCGAGCCCCGGTGATCACATGACTGCAGAACTGATCTGTATCTGATAAGACCCAGCAGCTCCTGCAGTTACCGAGTCCCGGTGATCACATGACTGCAGAGCTGATCTGTATCTGATAAGACCCAGCAGCTCCTGCAGGTACCGAGTCCCGGTGATCACATGACTGCAGAGTTGATCTGTATCTGATAAGACCCAGCAGCTCCTGCATGTACCTCGCCCCGGTGATCACCTGACTGCAGAACTGATCTGTATTAGATAAGACCCAGCAGGTCCTGCAGTTACCAGGCCCCAGTGATCACATGACTGCAGAGCTGATCTGTATCTGATAAGACCCAGCAGCTCCTGCAGGTACCGAGCCCCGGTGATCACCTGACTGCAGAGCTGATCTGTGTCTGATAAGAGCCAGCAGCTCCTGCAGTTACCGAGCCCCGGTGATCAGCTGACTGCAGAGCTGATCTGTATCTGATAAGAGCCAGCAGCTCCTGCAGTTACCGAGCCCCGGTGATCACCTGACTGCAGAGCTGATCTATATCTGATAAGACCCAGCAGCTCCTGCAGGTACCGAGCCCCGGTGATCACATGACTGCAGAGCTGATCTGTATCTGATATGACCCAGCAGCTCCTACAGTTACCAAGCCCTGGTGGTCACGTGACCACCAGCTCCTGAAGAGCAGAAAGCCGTGAGGCTTCCTGTCTACCTGTATATTCACCTCTCATTGAGCTCTGTATATGCAATGATCGAGAAGGCAGGGAGGGTAAGGGTGCGTTCCCACGGCAAGTGCCAAATACCGGTCGGTTATGCGACCGGTATTTGCATTGTTTTGCGGCCGTCCGATGAGCAGAAAAAAGCCATCCACCTTCACATTGACTTGCACAGATTCCGTCCGAAAACCGGACGGAAGAATGTGCAGGTACAATGTTTTGCGGGCGGACCATGGGCGGCAAAACCGCCAGACAGAATCCCCGTGCAGTGGGGACTGTTGCACGGGTTTTCCATAGAGCACCATTGTGCTCATTTTCGGACGTTTTTTCAGGCGGTCTGCAAAACTACAAAAATGGGAATTTGGCATCTAGTTAAAGGGGTTTTGCCACAATGTAAAACTGACGTGGGAAGCTTGCAAATTAAATAATAAACATTTTCACCATTCATCATAATTAAAAATTCTCTACTATTTTCGTTTTAGTTGCTCCCTTAGTGATCAGTATTGTACAGCTCATCTATAGGGGATACGACCAGTGACGAGAGCTCCTCAGTCCTGGCCGCACATGCTCAGACATCACCTCTCCTCTCAGGCAGCTACTGTCAGTCTATTCCTTGCTTAGTAATCACACACACTCACTGCTGATAAAGTAGTCAACCCCAGGTGCTGTCATTCTACTCTCATCCTCTGTACGCCTTAGTAATCACACACACTCACTGTGGATTGAGTATTCAACCCCAGGTGCTGTCATTCTACTCTCATCCTCTGTATGTCTTAGTAATCACACACACTCACTGCTGATCAAATATTCAACCCCAGGTGCTGTCATTCTACTCCTGTCCTCTGTACTCCTTAGTAATCACACACACTCACTGCTGAGCGAGTGTTCAACCCCCTGTGCTTCCATTCTACTCCCATCCTCTATACTCCTTAGTAATCACATGCACTCACTGCTGAGCGAGTGTTCAACTCCGGATGCTGTCATTCTACTCCCGTCCTCTGTACTCCTTAGTAATCACACACACTCACTGCTGAGCGAGTGTTCAACCCCCGGTGCTGTCATTCTACTCCCGTCCTCTGTACTCTTTAGAAGTTAGTCAAATAGTGCAGATAAAAAAAAGAAAAAATAAACCTCAATCAGGTATTTGCATTGAGACAAAGAAAAAAATTCACATTTGGTCCCTGCATGGATTTTAACCTAAAACCACTATGCTGAAAGACAGAAGTGCTAACCACTCAGCTACATTATAGCTGCTCACAGCTCTTTACATAACCAGGCTTTTGTCTGACTAGAATGACGATACTGTGGAGAAAGGCATGGTAATGTCAAGTCTGCTGGGTCACATAATATGCAGGGCCGTCTTAACTGCTTTATGGGCCCCCGGGCAGAGCTGTGCACTGGGCCCCCCCCCTCCATCTCAACCACCCACAGGAACATCCAGCGTCATTTCCTTGTCGGAATTCTGCTTACAATCACGGAATTGCTGACAAGGAAACAGCGCTGTTCTGGCGCTGACACTGTTAGTAAAACATGTAAATAATTAACAGACCGAGTTCACACAGCGTATAGCGTCACACACAGTTACATGCCCTGTACGCCTGCTGTTGAAAGTACGCACTGGCCAGCGCTTACTTCGCTACAACACTCCAGCCAGGCCTATATTCAACTTAACTTTCCCACAGTAAGCACCAGGGAATATGCTGTGAAATTAGAGTACTAGGGGCCACATGAAAACTGTATAGATCTAAAACTCGCTTTGTCGCCCATAACAACCAATCACAGCTCCCATTTGATATAGTGCTCTGGAAAAATTAAAGGGGAAATCTGAGTAGTTGTTATGGACAACAAAGAAACCTTTAGATCTAGACAGTTTTCATGTGGCCCTTGGTGATTGCTATGATATTACTGTATTTGCAGGGCGTACTTCGGGCGCATTGCAGCGGAATTACGCCCCAAAGTATGCCCTGCAAATATGTTGTGTGAACATACCCGCAACACTGATTTGAAATTTGTGTCTGTAAGCACATGCACCATATTGTCCCATTGTTTTCAATGGGAATATGTACCACAGGTCACGATATGAACTGTGGCATGTATTCAGATTGAAAACAATGGGACAGGGTAGGTACCTTTTTGATGCGTATTTGGGTGACATGTATGATTTTTTTTTTTGCATGCATTTGTTGCATGGAATGCGTCTGAATCTATGAACCTGTTTTACTGTGGGTCATAGATTTAGTGCTTTCTAGCTACAAAGAGACACTTCTGGCTCAGGGAAACCCCTTGTAAAGGTCTCTCCCTGTTCCAGCTGTACTGCGTCTGGAAATGTGCAGCTTCGTACGGTTGTAGTGAGACGCCTCCAGCGCACCCCCGAAATCAGGCACGGGTGCTTTGTAATGGGCCTGATACAGGCCTGTGGCAGGTTTAAAAATAGAGTGAACAGGGCTGCGCCAGTTTTCGGACTGAAACAATGCCAGACTTCAGGCACAGCCCCATTCATACATGTCGCCCTTGGTGCATAAAGGGCGACATGTATAAACGGGGCTGCACCAGATATCTGGTGGCTTTACAGCCCGATATCAGGCACAGTACCGTTCATATATTTTGAAATCTCCTGCATGTCACTCCAGGGTACATTACATCGTGCCTGTGGCTCTTTGTAATGCGCCAGATCTCGGGGGGCGTGCGGGAGGTGGGGCGCACTAGAACCGTACAAAGCTGCATATTTATAGCTTCAGTACGGCATTTCTAGGCACATTACAGCTGGAACAGGTAGAGCACTTTACAAGTGGTTTACCAGAGCCAGAAATGGTGCCCCAGCGCTGGAATGCGCCTGATTAATGACCCGTTGTAGAGCAGGTTCATACATCAGGTGCGTTCTAGCATATTTTTAGGCGCATGAAATTTGGCATTCGCATGCCAAATTTCATGCATGTTGCCCAAAATGTGCATTTTACACAGCCATACAAAATACAGCCATCCATTCACATACACTCACACACATTTACACACAAATATGCACACACTCACACAGACGCACTGAGTCTAACCTGTACACTCCAGGGGGGGTCAGGACACGAAGATTTGCTTGTAGACTTGTGCTGATAATATCAGCAGCTGCTGCACAGGAAAGTGCACGCACAGGAGGCACAGCACCAATGAAGGGACGGCCCTGGCTGCCTGCTGTGAGCTGCTTATCTCCTCTCCGGCCCTGGCTGCCTGCTGTGAGCTGCTTATCTCCTCTCCGGCCCTGGCTGCCTGCTGTGAGCTGCTTATCTCCTCTCCGGCCCTGGCTGCCTGCTGTGAGCTGCTTATCTCCTCTCCGGCCCGTGCTGTCAGTGTGTCCCCTCCCCCTGCTCCTTGACCCAACACACAGGAGGGGGCACAGCACGGACTGAGGATGAGGAGCTGCCTGCTGAGCGACGCTTATCTCCTCTCCGGCTGTGCTGTCAGTGCGCCCCCTCCCCCTGCTCCTTGACCCGACACACAGCCGGAGCAGGCTGAATAGGAAGGCACTTCGCCCTGTAATGAGTGAAGTGCAGGCAGGGACCGCGGGGCACAGACAGGGGAAGATCAGTAATGCTGGCTGTATTCATTCACTGGGCAGAGCAGGCAGCCGCCCGGACGGGCCCCTTGTGTCTGTGGGGCCCCCGGGCAGTGGCCTACCGTGCCCAATGGGAAAGACGGCCCTGATAATATGCAGTTCAAACAAAACACATACTGAGCACACTGAAAGCTGAAGCTGGATAAACCAGGCATGAAGTGCCTTTGTGGTAAAACCCCTTTAAGATTAGAGATACATACATCTGCTACATAGCAGAAGAGGTGTTGGGAACAATCGGATCCCTGGTGCTTCCCTGTTTCCTTTTAATCTAATATTTAATATATAATTACCAGGGATCGGAGACACCAGAGCACCCCTTAAAGGGACTAAAGATATTTTTAAGCCCTGATAGTAAATTATAATGATTTATGTGGGAAACTACTGAAAATATTTATTTACTATATATTGAAGATTCATTACTATGCTCTGCACGCTTTCAATAGGAGTCAAATTTTGTATACTGGAATACCCCTTTTAGGCACACAGGGGCCTAAAACAAAGAGGAGCCGGCCATATTGGTCACGGGCAGCTGTTCAAGTGGTCAGTAGGATTTCTGACATGATTAGTTATCATTGTAAACGCTTGTGTATAATATATGACATGATGAACACATTGGGTCCTGTGTATGAAAACTGTCTAGTAGTAGGACTGTTCTTATTTACTGTTCATAGCAACCAATCAGAGCCCATAGCGACCAAAGTCCATCGCAACCAATCAGAGCCCATAGCGACCAGAACCCATAGCAACCAATCAGAACCCATAGCAACCAATCAGAACCCATAGCGACCAGAGTCCATTGCAACCAATCAGAGCCCATAGCAACCAATCAGAGCTCATAGCAACCAATCAGAGCCCATAAAAACCAATCAGAGCCCATAGCAACCAATCAGAGCCCATAGCAACCAGACTCCATAGCAACCAATCAGAGCTCATAGCGACCGATCAGAGGTCATAGCAACCAATCAGAGCCCATAGCAACCAATCAGAGCCCATAGCGACCAGAGTCCATCGCAACCAATCAGAGCCCATAGCGACCAGAGTCCATAGCAACCAATCAGAACCCATAGCAACCAAGCAGAACCCATAGAAACCACTCAGAGCCCATAACAACCAATCAGAGCTCATAGCAACCAATCAGAGCTTATAGCAATCAATTTTTCAAGACAGTAAAAGGAATAAAAGTTGAGCTCTGATTGGTTGCTATGGGTTCTGATTGGTTCCTATGGGTTCTGATTGTTTGCTATGCGCTCTGGATACTATAAGCTCTGATTGGTTGTTATGAGCTCTGATTGGTCGCTATGAGCTCTGAAGTTACTAAGGGCTATGACTGGTTGATATGGGCTCTGATTGGTTGCCATGGGCTCGGATTGGCTGCTATATGCTCTCATTGGTCGCTATGGACTCTGATTGGTGGCTATGAGCTCTGATTGGTTGCTTTGAGCTCTGATTGGTTGCTATGGGTTCTGATTGGTTGCTATGGGTTCCGATTGGTTGCTATGGACTCTGGTCGCTATGGGCTCTGATTGGTTGCTATGAGCTCTGATTGGTTGCTGTGGCCTCTGATTGGTTGCTATGAGTTCTGATTGGTTCCTATGGGCTCTGATTCTATCAAGGGTATCTTAAAAAACTAAAATTTCTTAAAAAAGTGGGAAAAGCTCTAGAGCGCTAAAGTTAAAAAATTACTATTTATTTTACATATACATAACGCGTTTCACGAGTTTCACACTCGCTTCCTCAGATGTGTCGATTCCTCAATTTAACAAGCTTTATATACATTTCCTGTCTATACACAGATCACTACCTAAGAGGATAATTGATTAAATTAGTGTCTTAATTGTAAACATTTCACCTCATTACTCTCAGGTTCATTCATAATTAAAGTCATTGATACAAGTTCATTCATAAAACGCCATTCATAAAATTCCATTCATAAAAATCCATTCATAAAATGTGTCTTCCTAAAAAAGGCAATTTAAAAGGTATTATATGGCTTATTTTATCTGATCTATTTGATATACCTATTTGTATTAATATATATATATATATATATATATATATATATATATATATATATATATATTAATATATATATATATATATAAAAATATATATATAAAAATAAATTTATAAAAGAATGGTCCTTTATTAATTTCTGTATTAAAAAGAAAAAAGAAAAAATATATGGATAAAAAATATAAAAGAATATTATATAGATTTGATCTCAATCCGTTTATCTGCGAGTCACGGGCTTACACTATAGATTCAAAAACTTCATTTAATCCATGTGGTTTTAGTGTATTTAGTTTATAGATCCAATACATCTCGCGGCTGTTTAATTTTTTTATTTTATTTGGCACTTGTTCCAGGATGAATTCAATGGGTTGGATGACTAATTCTAGCTCATTACTATTATGAACTTCAAGGCAATGCCTAGGCAGACTGTGAACAAGTCTACTGTGCTTCACGTTATATCTATGTCCTCTTAAACGTTTAGATAACTTAATTGTAGTTTTCCCTACATACTGTATGCCACAATGGCATGTAATCAAGTAGATGACAAAGTTGCTAGAACAAGTGAGAGGGTCTTTTATCTGAAACTCCTCTCCTGTCGATGTGGACCTGAAACTGTCACCTTTTTTGATCACTTCACAGCATTTACAAATAAAGTGGCCGCATGCATAAACTCCCGGTTTAAACTCCCTGGGAAAAACTTTTTGAGACCATCTAGGGTTTTTTCTACGGAGTGTATATATATTTTTTTATGGGCTCTGATTGGTTGCTATGAGCTCTGATTTGTTGCTATGAGCTCTGATTGGTTACTATGCCTCTGGTTACTAAAGGTTCTGATTAGTTGCTATGTGCTCCTCTGATTGGTTGCTATGACCTCTGGTTACTAAAGGTTCTGATTGGTTGCTATGTGCTCTGGTTGCTATGGGTTCTGATTGGTTGCTATGGGCTCTGATTGGTTGCTATGGGCTCTTGTTGCTATGAGCACTGCTTGGTTGCTATGGGCTCTGATTGGTTGCTATAGGCAACAAAGACAGTCTTACTGCTGGACAGTTTTCATACATAAGGCCCATTGAATATGCTCTATGTATTATACAGTATAATCACGTCACATATGAAACTCCAGGGCCCCATCTACTATCTGCTACTTTAATACTTGAGCTTTATGTAGAGGGGCCCTTGTGTCCCCTCATGCACCAGGGTTTCGAGGCACCTCCGATATCTACACCCCTGATATATGGTACAGGAACCCGTTCAGTACCTTGGCACATAACATAATATCCAGAAAATCCAAATGCCTCTTCTGCTTGATCTTCTCCAGCTCCGTCTCCTCTTTTAGTGACTCTTTCCTCTGTTTGATGACTTTCGCTGTGGAACAAAATGTAACATGATGATTATAACATGATATTATTATTAAGAATAAAATAAGTATAAATGTTAAAACAATCTCAGAGATCTTAACAAATGTTCAGACATAACGATGGCTTTGGCTGCTATAGCAATGGCTACAGGTCTGACAGCCTCCTGTTATCACTAAAAAATCATGAAGACTGTGGAAGTGAGTAACCACTGAACCAAAGGTGTGAAGCATTACCCCTTCCACACAATACAAATTTTAGAATGATTCATATGACTGCTCAGGGCCACCAGGGATGTTTAGAATAACCCCACTACTGCCCTAGACTACCAGGTCCACAGACATGTAGCCTTTACTGCACTAGACCACCAGGAACGCTGCCATTCATCCTTTCACAGCCCTAGTCATTCAGCCCACCGGGGATATAGATAGAGCGTAACTACCGGGGTAGCTACCATGTCTGCTACCCCGGTAATGCCGTTCCTGTGCCCACCTGCAATGAACATAAGAGTTCACTGCCGGTGGGTGCGGAGTTGCCTGCCTACCTATATAGCCCTATAGCCCCCCTAAAGCCTGCCTACCTACCTATATAGCTCCTATAGCACCCCCATAAAGCTTGCCTACCTGAAGCCTGCCTGTCTACTTTTATGGGGTTCCTATAGCTACCTAAAACACTGTCTACCTGTATGGGCCCCTATAGCTACCTAAACCCTGCCTACCTACCTGTATGGCAATATAGTCCACCTATACCCCTGTCTACCTGTATGGCTCCCTTTAGCTACCTAAACAAACTCTGCCTTTCTATCTATTTAGCCCCCTATAGCTACCTACACCCTACCTGCCTATCTATATGGCCTATATTTACCTACTTGTCTACCTTTGTGGGCCCCACTTATAGCCCATTTACCTACTTGTCTACCTATGTGGGCCCCACCTATAGCCTATTTACCTACTTGTCTACCTATGTGGGCCCCAGCTCAAGCCTATTTATCTACCTATCTGGGGCCCACCTACAGCCTACCTGCGGTCCACCTACTACATACCTACCTCCCTGGGGTCTGCCTACCTAACTGGGGCCTAAATATACCTAGTGCCAATCTACCTACCTGTAGCCTACCTACCTAATTGAGACTTGCCTAACTACTGTCTACCTACCTAAGACCAATCTACCTTCCTACCTGAGGCCTATTTACTGCTTACCTACCTACCTCAAGCCTACTAACCTACCTGGTTAGGGTCTACCACCCTAATGGGGGTCTACCTGCTAATATGATTCGAATGGGTACAGGCCATAGCTGTAATACAATCTCCAGGGGGTGAATTCTCTGTTCCTCCCCTCTAGGAGACTGGGCCTCTAAGCTTTGACCTGTACCTGCCCCCCCACCTCTGCGATGTTTGTACAGAGGTGGGGGGCAGGGAGTGAGGTGATAGAAAAGTGAGGATTCTAAGATATTTGTGTTCAAATCTGCAGGGACAAGTGGTGGCCGGGAGAAGTCATCATGGTGCTCGGGACCGGATGCAAAACAAAAGGGAAGTCAACGACTCAGTAGAGAAACGTCACCTGTGAGTCCCTGGATGTAACTGCAGTGTAATCACGTATATCTGCAGAGGGACTGTGTACACTGATACCTACCACTGTATGGTCACTGTATGGAGGTAATATACAGTCTGCAGAGCCTGTGTACACTGGTACCTACCACTATATGGTCACTGTATGGGGGTAATATACAGTCTGCAGAGCCTGTGTACACTGCTGTCTACCACTATATGGTCACTGTATGGAGGTAGTATACAGTCTGCAGAGCCTGTGTACACTGGTGTCTGTTACTATATGGTCACTGTATGGAGGTAATGCACAGTCTGCAGAGTCTGTGTACACTGGTACCTATCACTATATGGTCACTGTATGGTGGTTATATACAGTCTGCAGAGCCTGTGTACACTGGTGTCTACCACTATATGGTCACTGTATGGAGGTAATATACAGTCTGCAGAGCCTGTGTACACTGGTGTCTACCACTATATGGTCACTGTATGGAGGTAATATACAGTCTGCAGAGCCTGTGTACACTGGTGTCTACCACTATATGGTCACTGTATGGAGATAATATACAGTCTGCAGAGCCTGTGTACACTGGTGTCTACCACTATATGGTCACTGTATGGAGGTAATATACAGTCTGCAGAGCCTGTGTACACTGGTGTCTACCACTATATGGTCACTGTATGGAGGTAATTTACAGTCTGCAGAGCCTGTGTACACTGGTGTTTACCACTATATGGTCACTGTATGGAGGTAATATACAGTCTGCAGAGCCTGTGTACACTGGTGTCTACCACTATATGGTCACTATATGGAGGTAATATACAGTCTGCAGAGCCTGTGTACACTGGTGTCTACCACTATATGGTCACTGTATGGAGGTAATATACAGTCTGCAGAGCCTGTGTACACTGGTACCTACCACTATATGGTCACTGTATGGAGATAATATACAGTCTGCAGAGCCTGTGTACACTGGTGTCTACCACTATATGGTCACTATATGGAGGTAATGTACAGTCTGCAGAGTCTGTGTACACTAGTACCTACAGTACAATTGAATGCTCTGTGCGCTCACCTGCGGATCCTGAATCACTGAACACCGGTGCACGGAAGAAACCACTCGGCTACTGGTATAACGCGTGTGCATAACTTGCCGTCAAGATTTTAACTTTTGATACGATTTTTGGGATGTGATTAATAAATGTTTTTGGAACTTTTAACCGAAGTGCCGGAATAACTTTCTTTCTTTACGTGGACACTGGTATCTACCCCCATATGGTCACTGTATGGAGGTAATGTACAGTTTGCAGAGCCTGTGTACACTGGTGTCTACCACTATATGGTCACTGTATGGAGGTAATATACAGTCTGCAGAGCCTGTGTACACTGGTCCTACCACTATATGGTTACTGTATGGAGGTAATGTACAGTCTGCAGAGCCTGTGTACACTGTTACATACCACTATATGGTCACTGTATGGAGGTAATATACAGTCTGCAGAGCCTGTGTACACTGGTGTCTACCACTATATGCTCACTGTATGGAGATAATATACAGTCTGCAGAGCCTGTGTACACTGTTGTCTACCACTATATATATGGTCACTATATGGAGGTAATATACAGTCTGCAGAGTCTGTGTACACTGGTGTCTACCACTATATAATCACTGTATTGAGGTAATATCCAGTCTGCAGAGCCTGTATACACTGGTGTCTACCACTATATGTTCACTGTATGGAGGTAATATACAGTCTGCAGATCCTGTGTACACTGGTATATACCACTATATGGACACTGTATGGTTGTAATATACAGTCTGTAGGGCACCTGTGTACACTGGTATATACCACTATATGGACACTGTATGGTTGTAATATACAGTCTGTAGGGCACCTGTGTACAGTGATATCTACCACTATGTTGCGGTATTATTGGTCTTTGTATACTGATCTTTATTCAGTAATAGTATAGCTGTATTATTCAGTTACTATGTGGTAGTAATTTGTGCCCGTGTTCTGACGGTATAATTAGGTCCATATGTAATATTGGTCTTTGTATACTGATCAGTAATAGTGTAGGGGTATTATTCAGTCACGATGTAGTGGTAATTTGTGGTCATGTTCTGGTAGTATAATCCGGTCCATATGTAGTAGTGTTATTGGTAGTGTTTGTCTTTGTATAGTGGAATTTGTTTGAAAGCAGTATGATGGTGACATCTATGGTGAGGTAATCACTCCTTGTATTATCTAATAACTGGAAAACTTAAGAGGTCCCGGTAAATTTTTGTGGTGGACGGGAGGGTGGGGGGCATCCAAAAGTTTGCTATGGGGCCCAGGCTTCTCTAGTTACCCCTTGACATAGATAATTACCTTTCGGGCTTGTCCCCACGGCGCCGGTTATTTGTTAGTTTTTCAGATGGTTTGCGTCTGAAAACCGACAACCAACTCTCCCCCATAGACGTCAATGGAAAATCCGTGCAGTGGGGACCGCCGGCGTTCCGAAAAACTTAGAACATGTTCATCCTTCCGCCCGGTTTTTGGTTGGAACATGAACATGTTGGGTGCACAGGGGGAGGGCTTGAATCCTCAAAACGCGAACCTAAGCCGACCCCCTGAGTGTCAAAAACAGACCTATTAAAGTGATCTTTACCGTGTAAATTCGGCCGTACTGTACTGGTCTTGGATACTGGTTAATACTCTTTGCCTGGATGCTCTGGGACTTTGCTTTTGTAGCGGATCGAGTGCTTTAATTTATAATTCTTTTTTATGTGGTTCCTAGTGGGAACAGTGCCCAGGTCCCTAATTACCCGCATTGTGACACTAGCCAGCATCCAAACATTTTCTGCAGAACCCCCTGTTTCCTGACACTGGGGTTTTTGTCTGATTTGACGCCTGATAGTTAATGGGTCTGGTCTGCGATCTTTCCAATAATTGGTCAGGTCTGGGGTGTGATAATTTAGATTTTAGGGGTAGAAAAATGTTGAGATTTGGGGTGTTTATGTGACCCGGGGTAAGCTTCACTGTCACTATTCTTATTAAAGGGTTTTTTCCATGATGTGAGTTCCTTACCTCTTATCTGCTTAGGAGAGAAGATAAACAAAGCATGCTGAGTCACAGAGGAGGGGGAGGGAGGGGTGAGCAGAGACCGAGGAAGAAGGGAGCGTCTGCAATGTTTACTCAAATAATTACATTACAACCAGTGGATTCTCTATACAGCAGACAGCCTCATACACTGCACTTTCTCCACAGTCCCTTGCAAGCTCCTTCATGTTCCCTGTCATCAGATAAGAAGTGCAAACACGCAAGCGCAGCCAGATCAGTTTCTGTCAATGTCCTGGATGTGTCTAATGTAAACTTTCAGGAAACTAAGGGGGACTAAGCAATGCTGTTGCTCTCACAGGCTTCACTTTTTGTAATGAAATATATTTAGAAAAGTGATTAAATACCCATTTTGTAGTATCCCACGTCAACATAAAATAGTGGCAAAACCCCTTTAAGGGAACCTGTCACATAGGTTGTGCCCCCCTGGCTGAGGACAGAACAAGCTAATGTCAGACCTGCTGCTCCCAGCGCTGTGTCCCTTATTCTGTAAGATGCTGCAGTTTTAGAGCATTTACCCCTCAAATCTTATTGATGAGTAGGTGTTAGCCCCGCCCACCAAAGGCTAGCTCCGCCCACTGGCAGTTATTCACCTGTTTCTACCTATTCAAAGTAATATGTTTGTCAGTTGAGGTGGGTGGGGCTAGCCTCAGATGGGTGGGGTTTGAAAAAAAACTGACACTCTGAATGACTCTTTGAATGACTCTTTTCTGGCTGAAAACTGCAGATTTGAGCATTAAATACACGAAAACCACAGCATCTTAGAGAATAAGGGACACAGCGCTGGAAACAGCAGGTCTGACACTGGCTTGGGCTGCCCTCAGCCAGGGAGGCAAAAAATATGTGATAGGTTCCCTTTAAGTGTAAATTAGTTATCTCTGTTTGGCCACTAGAGGGCGGCAGAAGTACCAGCACATAGCATGGTTGGTTGTCCAGCTCTAAGGCCCCGTTCACACGGCGGTTTTGGCCCCCGGTAATGCCGCCGCCAAAACCTCGTCGAGCCTCGCCACAAACTCGCGTCTTCCGATGTGGGTTTGCTGGGCGTGGTCTCGGCGCGGGTGGGGCGTGGTTAGGGGCGCAGCTTGCACCGAGGGTTTGCCCCCATGCAAACTAATCGCAGGGGGCAAACCGCGCCACGAGCCGCGGCCCAGCCGCGCACCACCAGCGGCGACGCCTGTGGCAGCACCGCGCGGCCGCCGCGCAGAGCACTCCCTGTCAAGAATTGACAGGAGAGTTCTCCACACACGCGGGTTTGGCCGCAGCCCCGAAGCCGCGACCAAACCCCTGGCATGTGAATATTAACGCGGTTTCCCATAGGAAACCATGTTAATAAACTAGGAACGATTTGGCCGTGGTTTTGGCAGCGGAAACCGCGTCGGAACCCGCGGCCATAACCGCGGCCAAATCTGTCGTGTGAACAGGGCCTTAGGGATTTGAGAGTTACACAGCATGGTTGGTTATCCAGCACTTAGGGATTTGACAGTTAGAGCTGGTGCTATGCATGCTGGGAGAAGGGGAGGAGACAGAAGTTTCTGGAAGACAAGGAGTAGGGGGAGTGTGCGGCACGGTGAAGGGTGCTGCTGAAGTTAGAAACACTGACAGTAAAGACAGAGTCCTGTGTGTGTTGCAGTCATTGCACAACAGACAATCAAGAGAGCAGCCAGCGATCACAGCGCAGGAGTGACAGGATATGACTGGTGAACCCTCAGGTGTCTGTGAGCTTATTACCCCCCTGTAAACAGCTAAACTGTGAATGTCAGGAGCCATTTCATTGCTGTTCTCACTGATGTTTAATGAAGTTACTGTATGGAGAATGGACTTGAATAAAGCCTGTTAAACTGCCCTATCGTGGAGCCTGTTACCTTATGACGTGTGCTGTAAAGAGGATAATTACAAGGGACCCAAGTCACTGCTAACCTCCCCAATTCCCTCAAAATCCTAAAGAACTCTTCCTACCTCATGCTACAACCTTATCACAGTGGCGTGTGGATAACATTTATCTCTTAACCTGGCCTGGGGTTTGATTTGAGGTCTCCTCTGTACAGCTGTGGTCAGGCTGTGGGCAGCTCTACAGCTTCAGGCTCATACTTCCTGTTCAGGTTGTGGGCGGTTTTACAGCTTCAGGCTCCCACCTCCTGTTCAGGTTATGGACGGCTTTACAACTTCAGGCTCCCACTTCCTGTTTAAGTTATGGGTGGCTTTACAACTTCAGGCTCTCACTTCCTGTTCAGGTTATGGGCGGCTTTACAACTTCAGGCTCCCGCTTCCTGTTCAGGCTGTGGGTGGCTCTACAGCTTCAGGCTTCCACTTCCTACTCAGGTTGTGAGTGGTTCTACAGCTAAAGACTCTGACTTCCTGTTCAGGCTGTGGGCAGTTCTACAGCTTCAATCTCCCACTTCCTGTTTAGTCTGGGGGCAGTTCTACAGCTTCAGACTCCCACTTCCTGTTCAGGCTGTGGCCAGTTCTTCAGCTTCAGACTCCCACTTCCTGTTCAGGCTGTGGTCAGTTCTACAGTAGTGATTGATATTTCAACTCTGCTATTCCCGGCTGAATGAGTTGGAGGATTTCAACAGTAGGGAAGAAGGCTGCAGAGCTCTAAAGGGTTTTGGCAGTACCATAATCAAGCTCATGTGCTGCTGATAAGACACAGCAGGTAGTGACATTGCCATGGTCAGACAGGTCATCTGGAGCCATGAGAGCAGAGGAAGGTGGTAACCTAGGAAAGATTGTTTACACAAGCAGGAAGAAAGAGCTTCTCTAACTCTGAAATAAAGCAAAATGAGTACAGCAATGTATAGTAAAGGCAAAGTATTTGATCCCTTGCTAACTGTGTAAGTTTGCCCACTGACAAAGACATGAACAGACTATAATTTTAAGGGTCGGTTAATTTTCACATTGAGAGATAGAATATGCAGAATAAAAGCCAGAAAATCACATTGTATAAATGATATAAATGTATTGGCATTTTTCAGTGAGAAATAAGTATTTGATCCCTCTGACAAACAAGACTTAATACTTGGTGGCAAAACCCTTGTTGGCAAGCGCGGCAGTCAGATGTTTTTTATAGTTGATGATGAGGTTTGTGCACATGTCAGGAGGAATTTTTCTCCACTCCTCTTTGCAGATCATCTCTAAATCATTAAGATTTTGAGGCTGTCGCTTGTCAACTCAGGGCTTCAACTCCCTCCATAAGTTAACTATGGGATTAAGGTCTGGAGAATGGCTAGGCCACTCCATGACCTTAATGTGCTTCTTTTTGAGCCGCTTCTTTGTTGCCTTGGCTGTATGTTTTGGGTCAATGTCTTGCTGAAAGACCCAGCCATGACCCATTCTTAATGTCCTGGTGGAGGGAAGGAGGTTGTCACTCAGGATTTTATGGTCCATGGCTCTATCCATTCTCCCATTGATGCCATGAAGTAGCCCTGTGCCCTTAGCAGAGAAACACCCCCAATGTTTCCCCCTCCATGCTTGACAGTGGGGATGGTGTTCTGTGGGTCATAGCAGCATTTCTCTTCCTCCAAACACCGTGAGTTGGGTTAAACCCAAATAGCTAAATTTTGATCTCATCTGACCCCAGGACCTTCTCCCAATCACTCCCAGAATCCTCTAGGTGCTCATTGGCAATTTTCAGGCGGGCCTGCACATGTGCTTTCTCGAGCAGGGGGACCTTGCGGGCACTGCAGGATTTTAAACCATTATGGCGTAATGTGTTACCAGTGGTTTTCTTGGTGACTATGGTCCCAGCTGAGATCATTAACAAGTTCCCCCCCTGTAGTTTTAGGCTGATCTCTCACCTTCCTCATGATCAAGGATCCCCCACGAGGTGAGGTTTTGCATCGTGCCCCAGATTGATGTCGATTGACAGTCATTTTATATTTCTTCCATTTTCTTACTATTGCACCAAACAGTCGTCTCCTTCTCACCGAGCGTCTTACTTATGGTTTTGTAGCCCATTCCAGCTTTTTGCAGGTCTATGATCTTGTCCCTGACATCCTTAGAAAGCTCTTTGGTCTTGCCCATGTTGTAGAGGTCAGAGTCTGACTGATTGAGTCTGTGGACAGGAGTCTTTTATAAAGGGGACTAAGACAGCTGTCTTTAATGCAGGTGTGAGGAAAAATTCACTAAAAAAAAAATGACTTCATCCACAATTTTGTATCTAGCCAGATCTCACAGATCCAGCCCCAGGAAAGCTCAATTTACACGTTAATCAGCACAGTCAAGACCCATTGTAAATACTCTCCATAGGAAGCTAGCACAGCAGGAGAGGTTGACCCATCAAAAGAACCCTCATTTCCATTAATTAGCACTGAACAAATGTGCCTTCTCCAACTCCAAGAACAAAGACTTGAATTAATCCAACCCAGCCGACACGTCTCCGATATTTCATATAGATTTATAGGCGATCCGCTCATAACTGGTCCATGGCGAGTTCATATCTTAAAATATGGAACTCCCTGCACACATAGCCATCTCTCCCATGCTTGCATGAGGCAGGGGGACTGAGATATCCAGAACTGGACCTAGGGAGTCCATAGGATAGGGGTGTCTGGTACCCGGGCGTAGTGTAGGTCCAGCCGCTTCTGATGGTGGCACCGGCTGGGTTCTGTGCCAATGCCCCGCCGTGTTATGGTCCATTTTTGTGTTTTTATTAGAAATTGCATGACCTGAGTGGGAGGAGTTCATAGACCATTCCAGGGGTGTGTGGGGGTGTGTAGGGGGCTACCATGTGGGCTGTCCCCTCACAGATATAAGCAGGAGCCCGGGTTGTCTCAACTGTTGATCCATGGAGGAGGGTACCATAGAGCATTTCCAGGAGCATCCACACGCAGAAGTCAGGCCACATAAGCCCCCCATGCTGGCCGAGCACCAAAGGTAACTAGACATATTTTACTGCCTTTGTCTGTAACCCATACTTATATTTGCACCTCTGACTCTTATCTGTAGATTATTATCCTTTTGTATATATTTGTCTAGTGTGCCCTCCAAGGCTAATTAAATCTATAAACTTTAATCTAACTTAATCTGTCTTGATCATCGGCCTCACACGCCTAGTACTCGGTCTATAATATATAGCTACCCCAAGGCTGGTTTCGGCCTTGTTATAAGTCGGTCACGGACCGGTCTTATAACTAAACTAGAAACTGGTGGCAGCCGTTCAGGATTCTGGACGAGGAAAGTGTTCTCTCGTCCTCCCTGGTTCTCCCTGTGCCCGTGTGGACAGGGGTTAACAGTGGAACAGTATCTGGCTGACCTTGAGCACCCCTAGGGGGCAGCACAACGTCACGATACACCCCAAGTCAGGCCGTTGACCCTCAAGTGGGCCGGCGGGCAGGCTTTTTCCTGACAGCAGGTAACGAGTTGATTAGGAGCCTCTAACTGGTCTGTAGGAGCCAGAACTCTTAATGGTTGGTAGGGGATCAAATACTTATTTCTCTTAGCAAAATGCAAATAAACTTATATCATTTATACAATGTGATTTTCTGGATTTTATTTTGGATATTCTATCTCTCAATGTTAAAATTAACCTACCCTTAAAATTATAGACTGTTCATGACTCTGTCAGTGGGCAAATTTACACCATCAGCAAGGGGTCAAATAATTATTTCACTGTATTTGGTAAAAATCTTTATTTAGTTTTGAGTACATGTTTAAAGCAAATCAATGAGGCGAGAAAACCCCTCTTTGTTGTGCTATCCCTAAACCTGCAAGGGCACACTTGGCATTCTAGTTGCAATTTTTTTTTTATCAAAACTTAGCAGGCGAGTGTGTCCTTGGTCTATATCTCAATAAAACTGTAACGTTTATTTTAAGAATATTACTTCTCCTTTGTTTTCATGCAGCTATGTTCTCAGCTGCCGCCTTCTATTACAAACCAAGCAGGAGGAGAAGTTAGCTACTTCCCCCCTCACTGAGTTACTGTATACATTTTTTGACTATCATAATAAAGCAACCATTTATGGCAATACAGTAGGTAAATATGCATAAAGCTTGGAGCCCCACTGTCCACAATGACCTCTGTTAAAGCCCATGCTTTCCTTTGGGCAGCCATAGAGAAGTGAAGAAATTCTGTCTCCCTGTAGCCTCCTCCAGGGGGAGCTTGCTGCATACAGATTTAAAGAACTCAGTGAAGTCAATAGTATCTTCATGAATCTTTCTGTTGGGAGCTCTGTCTACTGGTGGATGCAGGAAGATGCTCTGTCTGAGCTTATGGGACCAGAGGAAGCAATTCAATGCTCTCATCATTGTCCCCATCCCACAGTAGATGCAAGATCAGCTGGTAGGTAGAGCACGATATATAGACTGATCCATCAATGTGCAAAGGTCATACATGTCTATGTACCTGGTAGTCTGATCTATCCTATTGGACTATGACTTGTAGAAACATTTCCCAGTATTTTAATCTGTAATTGTGAACAATTTATGACTTTTTTTCTCACCTGTGTGTTGATTCGCAATATTCAGTGCCCTCCGGAAGCGGAATCCATGTGGGCTTATGTTGAATATAAAATCACTATGATATGGAAAATTACAGTATCTGTGACATATCAGGTGGGAGAGCTCATACACCGCTTTGACGTAGACGTTATCACTGCAAAAAGAAGAAAGTGATCAACCATGATTAAAGGAGTGCAGTACCTGGCATGGTTACTGCAAAGAGGGGAGTCCCAAGCATGTTCCACCAAGTTAAAAATACAATGGGACCAACCTGGGCTTGGCCTCCTCTGTCCAAGGGCCACAAAGAATCCACATGATGTATCTTTATAGTGTGCACACCCTTGATAACAACCCACCTGTTATTCTGGCAGTCGCTCTCATAACTGAAGGCGCATTTCATGATGGTGTCCAGGGCCAAGAGGCTGACATGATGGAAAAGTTCCACTGGTTTCTTATCTGGGACCAGTTTCTCCCATTTGTCCTGAATAAGATTTAAGCATAGATTTTATGGAATCAGAAAATAACCCCCTATCCCCCTCTTCTTTGCTGTTTTACACTAGATGGGTCTTTGGGCAGCTGAGGAGGTTTTGACCCTGGAGGTTTCTCCTTACCAGCATGACATTGACGGAGTTGGACATCAGTTTTGACATACGGCTTTAGAAATCATGATGGAATC